>JAVXUL010144688.1:0-14587 GCA_035590515.1 Trichilia minutiflora
AGAGAGTTAATCATACTTTGAAGTGTAAAATGATAAATTTAACCTTAATACACATACACTTTTATGTACTCATCAACCAGCCTTCCTGACAGATCGGGCTTGTGAAGGATTTGCCTCAGGGGTTGATCCATCATCACGATTACACGGTGAGCCTGGAAGTAGGGACGTAACTTTCTGGTAACCACAACGAGTGAAAGGGCGAACTTCTCGTGCGGGGTATATCTTATCTCAACGTCTAATAATGACTTGCTGGTGTAGTACACAGGCCTTTGCACTGTCTCCTCATCCTCTTTTACCAGGATAGAGCTGACAAAGTATTCCCCGACCGCCAGATACAACTGTAAAACATCTCCTTTCTTAGGGCTTATGAGGTGGGGAGCGTGAACTAGGTATTCTTTCACCTCTCGGAAGCTCTGGTTGCAGTTTTCATCCCACTCCAATCTCTTCCCCTTCCTCATCATCTGAAAGAAAGGGAAGCATTTATCTATAGCCTTCAACACGAATCTGCTCAGGGCTGCTAATTTCCCAGTCAAACTTTACAGCTTCTTTATTGTGATCGGGGCCCTCAGATCAAGGATAGCCTGGACCTTTTGGGGGTTAGCTTCGATGCCTCTTTCACTGACCATGTACCTGAGAAAATTTCCTACTCTAACCCCAAATGAGCATTTCTCGAGATTCAACTTCATGTTATACCTTCTCAGATAGGAGAAGGTCTCTTCCAAATGATTAGCATGGTCGAAAGCCTACACAGAATTCGTAATCATGTCGTCCATATACACCTCTATAGTGAACCCTATTAAAGATTCAAATACCTTGTTAACCAACCTCTGGAATGTGGCCCCTATATTTTTTAACCCAAAAGGCATGAATGTATAACAGTATAGCCCTTAGTCAATGACGAATGCAGTTTTATCCTGGTCGAGCTCATGCATCCTGATCTGATTATACCCCGAGAAGGCGTCCATAAAATTAAGGAGCTCGTGGCCAGCCGTGGCATCTACCAACTGGTCAACCTTCGGAAGAGAAAAACTATCCTTCGGGCAAGCTTTGTTCAAATCGGTGAAGTCTATACACATCCTCTATTTTTCGCTGGGCTTCTTCACCAGTACAACATTTGCAATCCACTCGGGGAACTGGACTTCTCGGATAAACCCCACTTTCAAAAATTTGCCCACCTCAGCTTTTATGGCTTCTCTCCTCTCTAAGTTAAATGTTCGCCTCTTCTGTGCTACAGGTTTGAATTTCGAGTTCACCATCAACCTGTGAGCTATAACCCGAGTGTTGATCCTCGTCATATCGTCATAGGACTAGGCAAACACATCCACGTTCCTCTTGAGTACTCGAACAAGTGATGCCCTGTGCTCGGGGACTAAGCAGGATCCGATTCTCATTGATCTCTCAGGACATTCTTCATCTAGGACAACTGACTCTATCTCTTCAGTCGGCTCGGGCGATGATGGCTCCTCGAGTCGATTACCCTCTCCGCTTGATTCTCCTGAGAGCTCCTCCCGCCTATTACCTTGTTCACCCCCCTCGGTCTTGCCCTCCAAGGGGCACTTACGAATACAATATGAGCTCCGCAAGGCTATAGCAAAACAGGATCGGGCTTCCCTCTGATTCCTTCTCATGATCTCGATTCCTTCTCTGGCTCTAAATTTCAGTTTCAAATAGTGCACACTTTTCACTACCTTCGTGGATCGAAGAAATGGCCTCCCAAGAATCATGGAGTAGGGCATTTTTAGGTCCACTACCTGGAGTTCCACCATGGTGACCTTTTGATAGGGCTTATCGCCCATTGTAATTGGTAACTGCACCGTACCCACTCCAAACCCGTATAGTGCAGTCTCTACTGGTCTCAACCTCAGGTCTTCTATGCCCAAGGAATCTAGCGTCTCCTTAAATATAATGTCTATAAAGCTCCCTGTGTCAATTAACATCCTCCCGACTAGGGAAGTTCCTACTGTCATCGTGACAACAAGGGCATCATCATGAGGGTAATGAACCCCATTTTCGTCCTCGTTCATAAACAAGATGGGCACCGATGCTATCTTCTGCTTTTTCTCCGCCCGCATGTTTAGGATATGAGGTTCTATATTTGTGCTTGGGATAGAATACCGAGCATAATTCTTCTGAGAATTATTCGAGTTCCCTACCAGTATGGGACTGTCGATGATCACCATTACGTCATCATTCCCCGGGACCCGTCCTGATTCTCGGGGTCTTTCATACTTACGAGTTATAAACTTGATCAGGTAATTATTTCTGATCAAGACTTCAATCTGGTTTTGCAGCTCGTAACACCGTTCCGACGAGTGTCCCACATCTTGGTGAAACTCGCAGAATTTGTTCCCCATTCCTCCGTGGGATCTATGCTTAATTGGGCGGGGGTCCAGCAGCAAAGTCCCCTGCTTCTTTACCTCCTCTAAAATTTGTGAAAGGGGAGCGTTCAGGGGAGTAAATTTCCTCTTTGCTTCCCCCTGTTCTGCCTGGCTTGGTCGATTTACCTGGGTGACCCGATTCGGATTGTCTCTTCGGGGCGATCCTTATTCCTGGGGATATTATTTCTCTCTCCTCCTATCCCCCTGGTAATATTCGGGGCTCGATCCCTCCCCCGATTAACTTCAAGAAACCTCCTTTCGTCCGCCCTCCATTTCTTGTAGTCAGGTCTTTTGAATCGATTGTCTTCTCTCAGGCAAGCCTCTACAGGCAAGCCTCTACAGGCTTCTGCTCCTTCATCTTGAGCATCACCTGATTCTCAACTTCTATCTCGTCGAGTATCTTCCTATGAGCCACTTCATAAGTGTTCACAGAGGACTTGCAAATAGCGTACTAGGCCCTGTCTATTCTGAGTCCCTGTCTCAGCCCCTCTAGGGCCAATGGGTGGTGGTAAGCCCCCAGTTCGAGTACCTCCTCGTGATACCTCTTAGCGAAGCTCCTAAGGCTTTCACTATTTCCCTGTTTAAGTAGCAACAAGGAACTCAGGGTCTTGTTACTGAAAACCACACCTTTAAACTCCATGGTAAACACCTCATACAGCTGGTTAAAGCTCCGGATGCTCCCGGGGGTTAAACCCATGAACCACTTCTTAGCTTGCCCCTCCAGGGTTAGGAAAATTAGGCGACACATTTATTCTTCACTCAAGCCCTGGACGAGCATCATCTCATAGAAAAAATCCATATGCAGTGACGGGTTCATCCTCCTAAAAAATGGGGCAATGTGAGGTATTTTGAACTTTTTGGGCAGGGTCTGGCTCAACAGTTTGGATGCAAAAGGCGACCTCGTGTAGGGGCTGGTCACTGGAACAGGTTTAGTCAGTTCACCTCGAAGGCCCATTTTCTCTCTATTCATCTCCTCTATCACCTTCCGCACCAAAGACTCTACATCCCTGTCCTTGTTGCTAGTCCTTTGCTCCTCTTCATGACACGGGTCTCTCTGCCCAAATGCCTCACGTTCCCTTCTTCTTCTCCGCTCTAATAATATCCTCATGTCTTTCGAAAGTAGGCTGGAGTCATCGGGTATTTCCTGAACTACATTTGGACTCTGAGATACTCTTGTAGACCTAGGGTGGTGCCTTTCCAGGGTCATAGGGGGCATGCATGGGTCTTTAGCCCCCACTCCCCTGGAAGGGGGCTCCTCTGTAACCTTGTTTTTTCCCTTTTCCACTGTTGTATACCTCTTGGCCTGGGTTTGCCTCCCAGCTCTCTCTTCATCCCCCGCCATGGCTTCTGGTTGAGGGAAACTACTTTCCACCGTCTCATTCGGTACCCTCGCGTCCTGTGTTTTGGCCTGCATTATCTTCCTCATTTCTGACATCTCGTTGGCAAATGCCTATAACTATCGGTCCTTTTTCATGTGTCGTCGTTCACTGTCTTGAAGCAGTCGTAACAACTGGGTCATTTCTTCTATTTTTCTTGCATGGCTCACCCCATGTGCATGGGCCTTAACAATATTTGGGCCAGGGTTCTCGTGCTCTGAGATCTCATGCAAGGCATCATCAACCCCCTCCGGGATGGCAATAACTTCCATAGATTCTCCCTCCATGTTACGACGTTTAGACGCGTGCCTCCTGATCGAATAACTTCTAATGTTGGTTATTTTTGCAGAAAATATTTTGCTGGATGGCTTTCGTATGTTTGCCACAGACGACACCAACTGTTGATGCAAGAAGTCAGCTTTGTCCTCAACTCTGTGCACCAGCAGATTTTTGCTTCCCGTTCCTGAGCTCCGAGACTGTAAGACATAGAACACCTCAGGGGTAAAGTCGATTTCCCGACGAAAATCCTCCGATGCCTAAGTTAGTAAGGGTTTTGCTTAGTGTGTGAGAGAGGTGTACATGTAAGCTAGGAACGTAAAAGTTTCAGAGAAAAACAGATGGAATGTTCTCTGTGTGTGTTATGAATGATAGAATGTGTATAGGAAAAAAACCTTTTTACTCTTTATGTGAAGTCCCTGTAAAATTCCCGTCCAAAGTCTGTGAAAAATCCCTTGGGATGAGTGAAAAATCAGAGAATCTCCTCCTTCCTCGATTTCTGGATGTTGTATATTAGAAGCCTAGGGGTTTGCACTTTTGGACACGTGTTGCCGTGCGATTGGTGCGTCCAGAGCAACTTGCTACAAAAGTCAATGAATATGGGAAATCGTGATATTGTTACCTGTCACGTCATCCCTGAGTGTCTGAGTGTCTGTACCTCTGAGTGGAGCTTCCAGCTCTTCCGAGAATGAAATTCTCTAGTTCTTAGGAGACCCTTACATAGCGAATGATAGTCCCGAAGATAACAGAATGTGGCATCGGGGATACACGTACACCCCGAGTGTCGGCGAGTCCCTACTTTGTTGGAAAGAAAGTATTAGTTCGACCTCTCAAGTCCAGAAAGGCTTGTCATCGCGGGCCTTGAATTTAAGTGCAAGTTAGTCGTGGATAACTTATTGGAGGTCCTCTGAGCAGTAGAGTCGGGCAAAGTCCTAGAGGCATTTTGGCCGTCTCCCCGATGATATCACCAGCTTCTCAAAAACACGTCGTGTCAGGGGTCCATCTGAGAACGAGGTGCATATTTAGTAGGCTTGAATAAGGACATGGAGATGGGCCTGGGCCTGTGGGCTAGGCTTCAATAAAATACCCCAACATAGGTTAAATTTTGTATTGATTAATTAAATAAATTGAGTAAATTAGATTGAGTTAATGACCTAATAGTATTATGTTATATCACTTATTTAAAAATAAATGATATGATTAATAAATGGATGATACGATTATTAAATGGATGACATGATTAATAAATAGATCGTATTCTGATTGAGGATTTTTAACACGATTAATAAACGGATCAGATTCGGATAAACACAAAAAATATTATAAATTTATTAATACAATACGAATACGACACATTTATCTGAATTAACATCCTTGTTATCACTCCAAGAATCATGGGCTCCTTTATCTCTCCATTTACTCCCACAATCGTCGAGCTTTATTATGTTAATACCCTTCCACAACTGTGCCGGGGTTGGAGGCAAAGTTTGGTTTAAGTAGTTGAAAGCAACCTTTGACACTAGTTTAGTGAAGAGGTCAGCAATGTCATTAGTGGAGATGTAAATTATGGTGATGCTCTCGAGTTTGTAATGATCGACAATTTGATTGGTAGTTTGTGGTGTTTTTACTTGGGGATTTATGGTTAGATTATCTGTTATCAAAAGCTTGCAAAAGTTATTAGGACAACTAAAGGTGACAGAGTGATAATATTGTGATCTTTTTGGTTGACTTTATAGGAGGTAGGAAACTGGAAACTTAATGATGCTCTGCCAATTTGTATGGTGAATTTTTAAAAGTTCTCTCTTTAACAATAGATTAGATGATTTGGTGTTTATAGAGTCTGTACAGGGACCTTACCAAATATGAATTATATCAACTTTTAAGCACAGTCATGCCTCTCTCTCTCTTTACAACTTATTAAAAAGAGAATGAGGAATTAAAGTAAAGGACTTCTTTTCTTTTATGATTGAACAATGAATATAATTAATTTAATTTTAATCATTGACCAATTTTAAATAAATTTATTTTTAAGTTAATGACAAAACTTGTTAATTATGTATATTGATGCAAGAAGTTGGTCTCGTTCTTAACTCTGAGCATCAGCAGGTCTTCTCTCCTCATCCTTGAACTTTGGGATTGCAAGACATAGAACACCTCAAGGATAAAGCTGGTTTTCCGATGAAAATCCTCCGATGCTTAAGTTAGAGAGGGTTTTACTTGGTGTGTGAGATAGATGTGCATGCAAATAACGAAGAATGCATGAAAAGCATGAATGACATGGAATGTTCTATCCCTGGGAGTGATATACGAATGTATTGAAAAGTTGAGAGAATGTCTTATAGTGCACTTTTTTCTCAATATGGTCGAATGAATCCGAATTGCCAATCCCTTGATTTTTGGATACTGTATATTGGAAGCCTAGGAGTGTATATCTTTGGATACGTGTAGCTGTATGGCTGACGTGTCCAGGGCAACTTGTTACAAAATTAGAGGGCATGGGGAATTGTAATACTGTTCCTGTCCACGTCATCCTCGAGATCCCAAGTGTGAGCAAAGCTTCTAGCTCTCCTGAGAATGAAATCTCCTGGTTCTCGGGAGACCATTATACAGTAGGTTGTAACCTCGATGTCGCCAAGAGGTAAAGTGGTAGAGACTCATATATCCTGAGTGTCCGTGAGTCCTTACTGATCTATAAAAATGTATTAGTCCGACTCTCTAAGCCCAAGAGGCTTGTCATTAAAGGTCCCGAACCCGAGTGCAAGTCACCAGTAAATAACTCGAAGGAGAACTCCTGACTGGTCGCCTTGGGCAGAGTGCCTGAGGTGATTTGACCATCTTCTTTTTGACATAACCAGCTTCTTGGGACGACACCGTATCAAGGAGTTTACTTGATATGTGCATTTGGTGGGCCTAGATAAGGGCACGGAGATGGGCCTGGACCATTGGGTTGGGCCTCGATAAAATACCTCAACACTAAGCCCCCCAATTTTTAATTAAATAAAGTTTTAATTAAAAATTGTGCGACTTCTGCTCGGCTGGCATGATTGATATTGGGTTGCAGTTATCCCCTTGAGAATACAATCGTTAGTGCACGTGTCACTCCTATATTACCAGGTCATTCTAGAAGACCATGATATCTGGGTTATCATAATTACCTATTAGGGCGAGTCCCATCTCATTTAAATTTTGAAAAGAACCCGAACCTTGACGTTCTGCATTCGGGTGACATGGCATTCTCCTGTCCGTTGAATCAAAATCAACGGTCGGGGTTTCTTGAATTTGTCTATAAATACCTCCTCTTCTTGAGTAAAGCCACAAAACTATGGTCATCTCCACCCTTGGGTATTCTTTCCAAATCCTTCAGAATATTCGTTCTGCATTCCTTGCTTTGCTGCCCCTTTGTTTCCAATCGACTGATGGATCTCTTGTTTTTAGTTGAGGAACCCAATGTCTTCAAGAGTTTTCATTGTCCATGACATCTTGTCTGTAACCTTTATGGCGATCTCTATTAGACGGATGGTCAATCTCACAAGCACTCGTGCTAAATATAAAGAACATGAAAAGTTGAATTCCTGAGATATTGAAAAATCAGGAAGTATCCGACCACACTGGGGCCAGACGCTTGCCCCATCACCTTTTAACTTCACTCGTCGAACACAACCATTAAAGACTCTAAGTCCAGCGTCTGCTGCAAGTCCATCCCCAAGCTCACCCACTGACTTTATCGGATTTCCTCTCATTTTGTAAACTCTGATTACTAATGTTCCTTCTTGATCGCAGGCATGCTATCAGATGAGACAGCAGACAGATGCTCGACGGGATGAGACAAGCAGAATAATAAAAGAAACCCGAGAAGGAGAACATCTTTGCCTTGAAGCAGCTGGAGAAGGCAGAGGCAGAACTGGCCGTTCAAGACCACTTAAATGTAGATAAGACCCAGTAGGGTCGGATATTCTGTAATAACATACCCTGATTAATAAAATTTCTATTTTCATATATATGCATTCTCCCTGTTTCATTCAGTATGGTGTGCTTTGAAATATTTCTCCGAGTACAATACTTAGGAAGTTTCCCTGAGTAGGAAAAACATTCAGCTCCTCAAAGATAACCAAATGGCTTTCTGGCTCGGTGAAGCTACCCAAGTAAATAACTATCTGAGTAAAAAGCTATCCGAGTAAATAATTATCCAAGTGAAAGCCATCTGAGTAGATAACTTATGCAATTTTCCGAATAAAGGACTTAGAAAAATTTTTCATATATCCAAATAAAGAATTCATCCATTCGGGGAAAACAACTGAATATAGGACTTAGAGAATTTTAATATATCCAAATAAAGGACTCGTCCATCCAGGAAAAATATCTGAATATAGGACTTAGAGAATATTCCAAATATCCCGATAAAGAGCTCATCCATTCGGGAAAAATATTTGAATAAAGGACTATAAATATCCGATAAAAAGCTCATCCGTTTAGGGAAAACATCCGAATAAAGGACTACAAATATCCGATAAAGAGCTCATCTATTCGAGAAAAATATCCGAATAAAGAACTACAAATATTTGATAAAGAGCTCATCCGTTCAGGAAAAACATCCGAATAAAGGACTACAAATATCCGATAAAGAGCTCATCCGTTCGAGAAAAACATCCGAATAAAAGACTTACAAAATATTGCATTAAGGATCTTGTTCGGGATAATGCATGTGCATATAGCTCGAATACATTCAGATATCATCATCGAACGAATGACTAAGAAAATTTATGACAGAAATATGTGTAGATAATACATTCAGATTGTCTGTCTCGGATTAATATACAACTAAACGAACGGCTGCTCAGTTCGATGAGAACATATGAATATATTATCTTCTTTTAACATTAAAGTAGAAGAGAGGGCTTAAAAAGAAGAAAATACTTATAGATCAGTCTGGTAGCTAACCCGACCATAAAAATAAAGAACCATATAACATAATAAATGCAAATCGCAGGTAGTATGTGATTGTGGGTCCCGAAAGATGCAATATAGTGCAAAAGTAGAATCAGGATCGGTATGATCCCAAGCTTTCCCCTTTATAATGGGGGCGACTCGGCCTTACTAGCATATGGTCTCTTCCAAGTACCCTGATACCTGCAAAAAAAAAATTAAAACAAGTAGCCAGCCTCGGATAATATGGTCCATATGGCCTCGAAACAGAAGAGCTCCATGACTACCAACTATACTTAGCTCGAAGACGATAAAGTCACGTTGATCTAAGGTCTTATTAGGAATGATTTGGTCCCGGTAAGAGATTCAGGCCCAGAATACGTTCATTGGGCAAAAGGGGTACATATGACCTGTCCCAGAATTCGCACATCAAGCAAACAGGTCCATATGACCCGTCCCGGAATATGTTCATCGGGCAAGCAGATCTATATGGCCTGTCCCAAATTCGGTGTATCAAACAAGCAGGTATAAATGATCCATTCTGGATATGACCCATCCTGAAATCCGTGTAATAGGCAAACGGGTCCCAGAATCTATACGTAGGGCAAACAGGTTTCGGATATAACCCATCTCAGAATCTATACGTTAGGCAAGTAGGTCCTGGATATGACCCATCTTTAATATAACCCATCCCAAAATCTGTACATCGGGCAAGCGAGTTTGAATGGCATCAGAACAATATGGTTTCATAATAAATATCTTTGGCTCATAGACAATATGGTCTCGTTGGTCTAAAGTCTTCTCATATAAGAGATTGGGCTAACTTCAATTATCAGAGTCAGACCCTGATAGAGTACTTAAGAGGGGCTTGTCATGTATTCACTGCGAAGCGGATAGACTCGATGCGTATTTGCTGCAAAGCAGATGGGCTTGACACGTATTCGCTGCAGAGCAGATGTGTTCGATGCGTATTCACTGTGGAGCAGATGGGCACGATGCGTATTCACTGCAGAGCAGATGGGCACGATGCGTATTCACTGCAGATCAAATGTTCGAGACGCTGGTTGCAGGATCGGAGGATCAGTCTCCAAAAAGGTCGGGTCATGGATAGTAAATTTTTAGTCTATCTGCGTTTTGTGGTTTTTTTACTGGAGTGCCGCTTGGGATCTCTAGTTTGTAAAACCCTGGTTTAAGTACTTGAGTAACTTCATATGGCCCTTCCCAATTAGCTTTCAATACCCCTTTATCCGGGACTTTGGTGTTAAGAGTCACCCTTTGGAGGACAAGAACTGTTCTCTAAAAGGTTTGGCATTTGACTTTTGGTTGTAGTATCGGGCTACCCTCTGTTGGTGTGCAGATACCCGAATTATGGCCTCATCTCTCTTTTCGTCTAACAGATCTAACCCCAATCTTTGGTTAGCCTCGTTTCTCTCTTTTATGTAATCCTGCATCCGGAAGGTCTAGATGTCGATTGCCTTCTTGATCACCATGTTGGCAGCTTCAACTTGTCCAACGGTTTGTGGGTGCGTTAGGGTGGAAAATCTTAAGTCGATACAAAACTCCGAACAGAACTCTTTGAACTGGGTGTTATCAAACTACTATCCATTATTAATAAATAATACATGTGGAACCCTGAAGTGGTAAATAATACCTTGCTTCACAAATACAATAGTCTTTTTCTTGGTTATGCTGGGGAGTGGCTTTGCTTCTACTCTCTATGTGAAATAGTTGGCGGCCACAATTGCATATTTAGTGCTGGCTCGGCAGTCAGAAGTGGCCTATTTTGCAAGCATCCAAAGAAATCGTGGGCAAATAATATCCTTGTCAAATAATTTTGTATGTTAATAAACGAGCCCCTCCGTAACTTCCGCAGGTTCCATTGTGGATTTTCTTAATTACTTTATCTGCCTCATTTGTTCTCAAACATTTCAAGTATGGCAGAGTAAATCCACGTTTATATAATATATTATCAAGAATAGTGTACCTGACTGCTTGGTTCTTTATCTTTCTGGCTTCGTTTCGGTCACTCGAGAGCCCTTCATGCTGGACATACGATTTTAGCTCCCTCATCTGGGTCGGGTTGACAGTTCCTTGCAGAGCAGCAACAAAGTCTTCTTTAAACTTCCTCTTTGCTCAGTCTCTTCAAAATTGCCCCTGCTCCTCCCCCTTGTATATTCGGTGCCTAATCTACGTATGTCTGTCGGGTCCCCTCCGTGGTTCGGGGGTTAGGGTTGCTACTCTTGTCTTGGTTCTTAGGGCCCTTCATCTTCACGAGCTATAAACTCGATCAGGTAATTATTTCTGACCAAGACTTCAATTTGATCTCGCAGCTCGTGGCACTGTTCTGTCGAGTGTCCCATATCTTGGTGAAACTTGTAAAATCTATTTCCTGCTTCTTCGGGGAGTCTATGTTTAATCGGACGGGGGTCCAGCAACACAGTCCCCCGTTTCCTTACCTCTTTCAAGATTTATGAAAGGGGAGCATTTAAGGGAGTAAACTTCTTCCCCGCTTCCCCCTGTGTCGCTCGCCTTGGTCTGTCTACCTGGACGATCCGCTGTAGATTATCTCTCCGAGGAGATCTTCTCTCTCTGGGGTATTGCTCCTCTCTCCTTTTGTCGTCTTGGTGATACTCGAGGACTCGATCCCTTCGTCGATTAGCCTTAGGAAACCTCTCTCTATCACTTTCCCACTTTTTGTTATCAGGTTTCTTAAATCGATTGTTGTCTCTTGAGGGAGCCCCTGTGGGCTTCTGCTCTTTTATCTTGAGCATCACTTGGTTCTTGACTTCTATCTCGTCGAGTATCTTTCTCTGAGCCATCTCGTAAGTGTTCACCAAGGACTTACAAATAGGGTACCACGGTCTATCTATTCTGAGCCCCTGTCTTAGCCCCTCTAGGGCCAACGGGTGGTGGTAAGCTCCCAATTCAAGTACTTCCTCATGGTACCTTTTGGTGAAGCTTCTGAGGCTTTTGCCATTCTCCTATTTAAGTAGTAACAACGAGCTCGGGATTTTGGTGCTAAAGACTGCACCCCTGAATTCAGCAGTGAACACCTCGTACAGTTACTCGAAACTTCGAATACTCCCAGGAGTTAGGCCTATGAACCACTTTCTGGCTTGCCCCTCCTAGGTCAAGGGGAATAGGCGACACATCTGTTCTTCGCTCAGTCCCTGGACGAGCATTATTTCATAAAAGAAATCCATGTGTAGTGATGGATCTGTCTTCTCAGAAAATGAGGTAATCTAGGGCATTTTGAACTTTTTAGGCAAGGCCTGGCCCAACAGTTTAGGTGTGAAGGGTGACCCTGTATAGGGATCGATCACTGAAATCGGTTCAGTCAGTTCAACTAGGGGGCCCGCTTTCTCCTTATCCATCTCCTCCATCACCTTTCTTAACAAGGATTCTACATTCCTGTCGTTGGTGTCAATCCCCCGTTCTTCCTTCTGACACAAGTTCTCCTGTCCAAGTGTCTCATGCTCCATCTCCATCTCTGCTCCAAGAGCGTTCTCATATCATTCGGAGATGGATTAGTGTCGTCAGGTATCTCCTAGACGGCATCTAAGCTCTGGGATACTCTCGTAGACCCGGGGTGATGCCTTTCCTGAGCAACGGGGATCATGCATGTGTCTTTAGTCTCCACCCTCTTCGAATGGGATTCCTCTACAACCTTATCCTTCCCTTTTTCTACAGCTATATACCTTCGGGCTTTTGGTTGCCTCCTGACTCCTTCTTCATCCCTCAGCACAGCCTCTGATCGAGGGAATCTACTTTCCACCGTCTCATCCAGCACTCTTGTCTCCTGCACATTGGTCTGTATCATTCTTTTCATCTCCGATACCTCTCAGACCCATATCTGCATCTGCCTGTCCTTCTCTGCATGTCACTGCTCACTATCTTAGAGTAGTTGTAGCAATCGAGTCATTTCTTTTGTTTTCCTTATATGACCCGATCTACGTGCATGTATCTCGATGATGTTTGGTCGGGTGCTCCCATGTTCTGGGATCTCACGCAAGGGGCTCTTAGCCCCTCTATAATGGTAGCTACTTACACAGAAACTCCCTTTATATTCCTGCGTTCAGTCACGTGGCTCTTGGTTGTGTAGCCTCTGACGTTTGTCATTTTTGCTGAGAATGACGCCAAGTATTGATGCAAGAAATTGGCTTCGTCCTCAACTCCGAGCACCAGTAGGTCTTCTCTCCTTGTCCTTGATCTTGAGACTGTAAAACACACAGAATACCTCAGGGAAAAAACCGATTTCCCGACAAAAACCCTCCGATACTTAAGTCAGAGAGGTTTTTACTTAGTGTGTGAGATAAGTATGCATGCAAACAAAGAAGAATGTGTGAAAAGCATGAATGACATGGAATGTTCTACTCTTGAGGATGATGTCTGAATGCACTGAAAAATTAAGAGAATGTCTTACAATACACTTTTCTCAAAAGTGATCAAATGAACCAGTCTCCGAATGTCTTTCCCTCGATTTTTGGATGCTGTATATTGGAAGCCTAGGAGTGCGCACCTTTGAACACGTGTTGCTGCATGGCTGACGTGCCCAGAGCGACCTGTTACAAATTCAAGGGGCGTGAGAAATTGTGATACCGTTCCTCGCCACGTTATCCCCAAGACCCCGAGTGTGTGTCCCTTCGAGTGAAGCTTCCAACTCTCCCAAGAATAAAATCCCCTGGTTCTCAGGAGGCTATTATACAGCGAATTGTAGCCTCAGTGTCGTCAGGAGGTAGGGTGGTAGAGACTCGTATATCTTGAATTTCTGCGAGTCCTTGTTGTTTGTGGAGAACATACCAGTCTGACTCCTCGAGCCTGAAGGGTTTATTGTTGAAGGCCCTGAACCTGAGTGCAAGTCACCAATAAATAACTCGAAGGAGACCTTCTGACTGGTCGCTTTGGACAGAGTGTTCGAGACTATTTAACTATCTCTCTGGGTGATATAATCGACTTCTTGGGACGACGTCATATCAAGGAGTCCATCTGAAAGTAATATAGATATTTGACGGATTTGAATAAGGGTCTGGAGATAGACCTAAACCATTGGATTAGGTCTCGGTAAAATATCCCAATAATTAATTTTGTACATCAACAAATATGTATGTATGTTTTATATATGATATATACGTATATCCTTAATTATTATGATGACGAAAATAAATTAAACACTTTTGATATTACGGTGTTATAACTTAAAAAGTTATATATGTCCTAAAAAAATTTAAACTAAATATCAATATAAAATTATATGAATTTTATTAAAAGTTGATATTATTAAATATTTTTTAATTTTAATTTCAAAGTAAATCACTATCATTGCCCTTAATAAATAGATATAATTTTAGTACGCATATTAGGGGTGTTCAAAAAATCCGAAAATTTCGGGTATCGGTCCGGATCCGAAAATTCAGTATCCGAAAAATCGGATCCTAAATTAATTAGGACCGGATCTGGTTTTAATATTCAGATCCGATTTTTAATCGGACCGGATCCGATCCTAAGCCACCGGGTACCGAATTATATTCGGTACCCGATTTTTATTATTCATATTTCGTCCCTGATAGAAAGGCAATAATAAGATACAAAACATTCAATATCTGAAAAGGAAATATAATTACACCACAAAAACCA
>JAVXUL010144708.1:0-14585 GCA_035590515.1 Trichilia minutiflora
TGACTGAGGAGAAAATCAAAGATGAAACTCGAAGAGAGATTGATTGAAATATGAATAATGAGGATTGCTGAGATTGCTAAGGAACTTTGAGACGATTCTTCGTTGCAGAAAAAGGAGAAGAAAAGAGACTTAAAAGAAAAGACTGGTGTATTTATAAAAAAATCAATGGAAGACATGCAAGTGAAAAAACCTTAATCACAAACCAAACCTGATAGACAGGGATTTGCCACATCACTAAGTCTGTAAAGTGCCGAAGATCATGTCTTTTCAAATTTAAAATCGATAAGGCCCACCTTGTCAGACGGATTAATAAGGTCTCTGAAAATTTGGTCATTTCAATTGGAGCCTCTAACGGGGAGCTACCACATGGAATGATGGTACGTTTTTTAGAGTAATTTAAAAAGAGAACGACATCTGAAGGGGTGTAATTAATGTGATAATTGTGCAGCAATTCATTAAGTTTTAAATTAAAAGTTTCTTTTAATTAAAAACTGTAGGTTTGATGTTTGGGTAATTTATGAGAGTCTAAGTACTTATTTTTCTAAGATCAGTTTACAGTGATGTCAGCATTCGAGACTTAAGACCTCTCAGCTAGTCCAAAGATCTAGGCATATATCTGAGATTTGGGATTTCTCAGCACATTATTATTTGAAATCTTAGACGACTCGGTATAAATGATCGGACCTTACTAATCCTCTAGAATATTCATTTATACACTTTGATAAGTACAATTTTCATGACAGTCACGTCTCATGATTCCCGTAACAAACTTTCAGAATGAACCAACGAGTGAGTAACACATATATATGGTTATGCCTGCAAATGATTAAAAGGTGACAGATTCTGAGAATAAGGGAGAGGTCCATTTTTCATCAATGGGTAACGGATATCCTAATTTGACACAGAAACACACATTGATTCTCTGAATATTTTTCTCTCTAGGCATCATCTCTATCTTACTATCTCTCTCTCTCTTTCTCTCTTTATTTCTTTCAACTCTTACACACAAGTAAAAATCTTACTAACTTAAGTATCGGAGAATTTTTGTCAAAAAATCAGTTTTATCTCTAAGAATTTCTATATTTTACAAACAAGAATTGTCATAGATTGATGGTGGTTGAGGAAAAAAAAGTTGATATTAGAGGTTGAAGAAGAAGAATTAAGTTCTTGTATCAATATTATTATTATTATTATTATTATTATTATTATTATTATTATTATTATGTGATCTAATAATTTTAATTAATAAATTATTTTAATAAATAACATATTATAATATTTAAAATAACTTTATGTTATCATTTTAATTAAAATTATTATTTATTAGAATTATTAGTTTGCAAGAAGAAGATGAAGAATGTAATAATAATATCTTGAAAAAAATATTTTTATATTACATAAAATCGACACAAATCTAAGTTTTTTTTCTCCATTTTATTTGAGATAGATAAAAGCAGCCATAATAGGTAAAAATAATTCTAATAACTAAAAAAAAAACCCCAAAACTAGAGTTTTGTTTATGTTTAAGGAAAATGAAAAATTATTTTTATTTAATAAATAAAATAATTTTTTATGAATTATTACCCTGTCAATTTTTATAAATACGAAGGAAAGTTTTTTAAATTACCCTGTCAATTATCTATTAAGAAAATGAAGACGAATGAGGGGTGGGGGTGGGTCAAGGTCGTGTAACCCAAGTTAATAATTATTTACATTTCCACCCAATTTTAACCTGCCCCCATCATTTTATAATCTGAATCCGGTAAATAACAATTATTTGAATTGTGTTTTTTCATTTTTAATGAAATCAATTTCATTGTTATTCGACCCAAGTTCTTCATACTAACAAAAGGTCAAGCATAGTCATAGTCATCGTTATGATCTTTAATGGAAATCCTCCAGTAAAAATGGTGGTACCACCATTTGATCAGCCTTCCTTTTCGTTCAAATAATAATAATAATAATTGTTTTAAAGAACAAAAAAAACTAGGGTGAGTAGATTGTTTAATGAAGGAGATTGAAATGACAACGTATTCTTCTTTAATGGATTCAAGTGTACATCAACAAAAGAACATTCTATTAACAGCTAGGTTACGTTTACAGTCTTACCTTCAAGGAATCATTTGATTTTCTCAATTTTGGATTAAATTTCAGGTCCGACCGATTGCTTGTAATTTTCCACAACATTCTGGCCTGGGTTTCTGCACGTAATTAAAGATTTTATATAAATTTGTGGTTCTAAAGCGTATTACGAATAAAAATATCAGTTCGTTAGGTTTGGATTATTATTAAAAAGTATTTGGTCCTCGTTGTAAAAGGAAGAATTGTCAGGAATTTCATGCAGCTACCAGATCAGTACCAGCTGTGGATTCAAACGATGGACAGAATAAATTAAATAGAAATTCATTAAAAGCGTGCTGGTCTGGAAACCAAAAGTCACTCTTCGAATCCAAATTCAAATGGATGGATGGATGGTCAAAATTTTGATGAGTAGGATCACATTCACAATTCACTTTAGTTTCGTTGTGTAATGAACAAATACCTAAATATTCAAAAACAAATTTATTATAAAAATTTTAAAAAAAAATTATTGAAATCAAACTATATTTAAATTCTATTTAATTTAATTATTGAATAATAAAAATTAAAAAATTATTGAATAATAAAAATATTCAAACATGTGATTTGTAAATTCGTATAAACTATAATTTATTAATAATAAATATGTTTTATTTTTATTATTTATTAATTTTATGGACAAGGCATCAAAACCTTGACTAAATAAAAAAATTCATTTATTATTAATATTTTTATTATATTAGATTATTTATTATTAATTCTTAAATAAACAATTTTTTATTTAATATAAAAATTAAGTGTTAGAATTATTATACATTGTCAGTTTGTTACAATGCTTATTTTTAGTAACAATTATTACAATACTTTAATATCAAAATTTATCAATGTATAAAATTTATTTTTAAAATTTATAACACTTTTAACGATACAATATTATATAAGAATTTTTTAAATAAAAAATGAGTTATTTTGTTTTAGCAAACTTTACTACATTAATTAAAAAAATAATAATAGTTTACGAAATATTTATATTTTATCTGCTAGGAATTATTACATGTATCATCCATCATCTAGCATAGTAATATAAATAAATTATTTTATAAACATTATCATAATTTACTTTTAAAATCTATAATACTTTTAAAACACAATAATATTTTTTTAGTATTGTAATATAATAGATTATTCTATAAATAAATCACGATAATTATAGATTGACCCTAAATTTGGATCATAGGATAGGAGAGATGGCACAATAATTTGTACTGATTGAATTCCTGTGAACTTTATTAGGAGAGACCGCAGCAGCAGCAGCAGCGCCAGCCCGCCATATGCAAGTCAAAAGACTCGAAACGGTGTGCTTTACGTGCTTCAAATTGTAAATGACTTTTATACACTAAACAGTCCAAAAGAAAAAACATTGGCACACACAAATCTTGAGAGTCAAAAGTTGTTAGCAGGAAGAGCGAGCAAAAATGAAAGCATTGGGATGGTGGCTCATGCTTGTGGGTTCCCTTCGATTAGCCTCAGTTTGGTTCGGATTTTTCGATATTTGGGCTCTAAGACTTGCTGTCTTCTCCGATACAATCAGTAAGAAGCTTTAACTTTGCTCTCACTTTCTGTGATCTTTATTGTATTCTGCTAAACTAATGACCACTGAATTTGGAGACAAGTTGCTATATTTCTGAGTGTGCATGTGGGACTTAAATAAGTTAGAGAGATTTGGTTTAAGGTCCCAATCCCAATGATTTGAGAATTTAAGATACTCAGTATTTGGTTACTGTAATAATATTAACCTTTTTTTTAGTAGATTCTTGAAGTCCTTTGAAAGTAATTAACCGAAGAATAGGGTAAGTGCTTGACTACTAGCTTTAAATTATTTGGGTTATTATTATTCACTGAATCACAAGAAAAGAAATTTGAGATGTTATTTTAATGTATTAGATTGTATGTTTGAATATACTATGACGTAAATTTTGCGGAATTTTACTAGTGATATTAAAGTAATTTAATCAAATTTCAGCTAGTAATATGTTGTCATATTAGATAGGTGTATTAGAACTGTTGGGGTTGTTGTTAGCAACCGTTGGTGTTTCTGAGTTTCAATTCGGTGATTCTGCCGTCCCTTTTTCACTTACTCTTGGATTTGGGATATGTGCTATAGGAATCAAATCTGGATAGTATGCTTAGCACATAATTTAGGTTGGAAGATTTGCTTTTTGAAGGTAGACACGAGGTTCGTGTCTGTGCTTAATTAAATTGAGAAACCAAGAAAGATTTGTAATATTGTATTATGAATAGAATTATTCAATTGAAGTGCAAAGGCCAAGAAAAAATTTTAGGTGATGAATATACAGAAGAAAAAAAAGTAATGAATTTCACTATGAAAACGCTTCATTTTGCATCCAGTTACCGATAAAGATATGCTGGTTGTATTTTGAGTACAGAAAATGAAATAAAAGATTTTGCTGAGCATAATGTAGACTTGTTCCCAGGCCCTTGAAACATACTTTTTTGGATGCATGCATTTGCATTTGTGTGTTTGAAGAGAAAGATTATGTTAGAAAAATGGAAAAATAGTGGTTTCTAGATTGAAAAATCCAATAATGAGAAAGGTGTGAATTTTGATTCATGTTGAAGACATGAATCAAATGACAAGATGCATTGGCAGTTGTGTATTTGGAGTGAAAGAAAGAACCGAGGAAATGGTGGATATTGAGAACAATTAATTGAAGGGGAATGAATTTACTATTCTGATATTGAATTTGAGTTTGATGGCTAAGAAAGAAACAGAAAGGTCGATTTCACTATAACAACTAAAATATGGTTTGATTAACAAGATGCGGATTTGTTAACTGGTCCTTGTAGCATAGTCAAGGTAAAGCAACCCGAAAATGCATACTTGCTATGAAAGATTTATGTTAGGAGTGAAGGGAGCAAGGGTGATTCTTTAAGCTTCACATCTTCATTGGATAGTTACCATACAGCCAATGCATAGCGATTATGCCTTCTACAAAATTTATGCATTCATAATACTCTCAAGACACTGTGAATGCTCAATGTTTGGCCTTGTATTTAGAATCACTCTGCTGTGTCCTTTCTTTATCTCAAGTTTTTTCTTATTGAAAATTGATTTTATGCACTGACCTAAACAATTTACTCCCAGTAAAACAAGGAGTTTACAATATGTTAATTCATGGTAAAGCATACCATGGTGGCTTTTTTAATTTCCATTACTTGGGTGCTGTTAATGTTTAAGAACTAAAGTTTAGGAATTTAAAAGAAAAAGAAACTATTTGATAAGATTATGTACCTAGAAGCCAAGAAAACAGAAATTCATTTCATTTCAACTTTTATATAATAATTTGTCCTAGCTGAGATGAGCCTTTAATAGATATAATATTCAGTTAATTGGTGGTTGTCTTTTGTAGACAATTTTTTTCTATAATTTGGCTAGTAGGTAAATGGGACAACACCTTATTGAGAACATAGTTATATAACCATATGTTTGCATATAAAGAGGAGCTCACTATGAAGTGTCTATTGGGCAGTAATCTCACTCATTGAGTTAGTCAGCTCTGTTGGATATCCCAGAAAATGTGAACCAGATGTTCTAAACTCTAGAATTTGGTGCAGAAGGACATGATCAAGCTTATGATGACAATGTCTAGGACATTTACAGGTTTTGGTGTTCTAAGGATAATTGGTTTTCCTGTAAAAAAGACTAAAGACTAATTTATTTTACTTGCTGAGATGCTATCATCAAGTGTTTTTTAGTTTTTTCATTCACCGTTGAGCAGAGACAAATGAAATCTCAACGTTGGCAAAATGATAAATACTTGTGAAGAAAAAGAACATAACAATCCTTTTCTTATTCTTCTTCAGGGATGAATTATCCAATTCTGCTGTGTTTTAATCTATTTATTATTTCTGTACTTTTATTTCTTGTGTAATAATTATACAAGATCCTGATGATCTCTCTCCCTATGAGTGTTATGTAGTGACTGAGGTTCATGGAAGGACATTTGGAGTTTGGACACTTTTGACTTGCACCCTTTGCTTCCTCTGTGCATTTAATCTTGAAAACAAGCCACTATATTTAGCCACATTTTTGTCGTTCATCTATGCTTTTGGTCATTTTTTGACTGAATACCTAATCTATCACACAATGGCCATTACAAATTTGACAACGGTTGGAATCTTTGCAGGTATGATTATGAATTTTTCTTATTGGAACTAACCATCTTATTTAGTTGTCTTTCAGTGTATATCCTTTGTGCTTTGAACTCAGATTTAAGTCTTCTGGTTTATTTTCCTTGACTCATCATCATTGTTTTTTCCATAAATTTGCAATCGTGACTGACCAAAAAATCTTTCCAATTCGACATCTAATTCTAACAAGCAATTATCACTGTGACTAATGATTTTCCTAGTTCTGTTTGTGGTCCTTTATGTTGCCATAGGATGAAAAATACTACGATAGTACCATGTTGAGCCCAGCTGGCCTAAGCCTGTTAGATTACAATGGCCCAGAGTTGTTCTAGAGCAACTCACCTTTTTCTTAGCCTGGTCCAGACATTCTTTAGTCATGATATTTTTTTTCTTTTAAAAAAAAATATGACAAGAAATATAGACATCTTGTTATTCATGTTGACTTGTTTGGCCATAAGTTCATTAAGAAGTGCAAGCTAATTTGCACATGGTTTTGGACTTTTTATCATTTTTTTTTTCACACTTCTAAGTCTTACTTCTGTACCACCTGCAAGACTTCATTGCTTATGTTTCAAATAATTGTAGTTGCAATGTTGATAACATTTGAATTAAATTATTGATCTTTGATCAGGCACATCAATTATTTGGATGCTGTTGCAGTGGAATGCCCACCAACCAGTTCACCCCAAGCATTCTTGAAATTACGTGACACAATGCCTCCTTTTTGCTTATGCAATAGTTTTAACTTTCTCTAGAGTTTGCTAGGACTTGTGTTTACAGTTGGGTTATCATTTTTGCCAAGTAAAAATATATTTCTAAATTACTCCCTTTCCCTGCTTGTATTTGATGTTTTCTGTGAGCAATCTCAGATTCTCAATTCCAATTTTCACTTCCGTTATTAAGTCAAGCTGTACTGTTTCCGATTTACGGCCAACTCTGCTCAGTAACATGGCGGGTAAAATTGTTTGTTTGACAAATCACAATAATTTATCTGAATATCGTTTCAGGCACTTTCGTTTCTTTTCTTTCTTTCTTTCTTTCTTTCTTCTCATTTTTATTTTTAATGAAAGGAGTTTCCTTAAGAAAGAAACTGCAAGAAATATCTAATGCTCTGGAATCTCACAATCCCAAATCGAGGTTTCCCGGAGGAGAACGCCGTCCTTGTGAGATGGTGGGCAACTTAATTACAGCCCCTATTGACATACTGGAAAGGGCTCAAATTCTTAATACTACACAAAGCATTGATTTCAGATACAACCAACACAATCTATCTCCATACACATCCTGTCCATTAAGCATATTAACCACTGAGGAGTCAGACTCCACAATGATTGGAAGCAACCCTCTATTAGCTACAAGCTTTAAACCTTCCAAGGATGGCAGTAACTCCTGCAAAATCTATAACTCCATTACCTTTGCATAGAAGCTGAGAGCACCACCTTTCCTTCTGCGTCTCTTAGAATGCACCCAATACCCGCTACAGGCCTTGATTGGGGCTCCCCTGGTTGGAGAAACCAGAGCTGGAGTTGAGTTGAGAAATTAAGCTTGTGGCTCGCTGGATTGTTTTTGCTGGACCTTCTTCCTTCAGGTTATGCAAAGCCTCGTTCCTTGCCCACCATACACCAGCACAACACGATAAAATATTCCATCTCCTTACGGTCAAAGTTATCACCCAATTCTCTGCAAAATTCCATAAATGGCTGATGTTTAGCCTTCACCACTCCATCCCCCATTTTAGCTAGTTTCAACACTTTTTTATGCTAATTACAACCACACAAAGCATGAAGGACATCCTCCGGAACTCTCTTATACCGACAGCATTCCTCAGCCCCATTGATCCCCCTACTTTTAACAGCTATACCACACGGCAATATCTGTCTGAAGGCCATCCAGAAGAATATTTTGACTTTTGGAGGAACATTCACCTCCCAAGCTGATTTCCACCTTTTTGAAGACTCACTGGAGCTTGAAGAGGGCAGGCTTCTTCTAGAGTTCACACCTTTTTGAACACTACAGATTCCTCTTTTATCAAAGTGACAAAGACGTTGATCCTCTTCTATGGTGGTTGGCAGTGAATTTCTCTGTATCACCTCCGCATCCTCACTCATAAGTGTTGTCTAATCAGCTACATATTCCATTCTCCACTCTCATTGATTAAGTCCGCTACTACAGTGTTTGAATGTAGTGAGACAGGGGAGAAAGGTTTAAAGCTACTTGGCCTAGGTATCCATTTGTGTTGGCACACTGACACCGATCGTCCGTGGCAATTCACCATCGCAGCCCCTGGTCGAGTAGTTCCTTGCCCCATAAAACGCTTTTCCAAACAAACGGCGGGTTATTGCCTAGTTTGCATTCAAGGAATGAAGATGTTGGAAAGTATTTATTCTTCAAAATTCTTCCAACCAGAGACGAGGGGTTAGCAATAATGTGCCAAGCCTGTCTAGCTAATATCGCGTGGTTAAGGCAACTAAGATCCCTTAACCCCATACCTCAGGTTTTGTTTGGATAAGCTGAGGGTCTTCCGGTCAGACGAGTGAACCTTTTTGTTCTCTCGCGAGCTGCCCCACCAAAATCCTGCGAACGAACGTTGCATCTCTTTGAACAAACCATCAGGAAGTCTAAACACACTCATAGTGAAGGAAGGTATGGCTTGACCCACTGCCTTTATCGAAGTCTCTTTACCTCCACTCGAAAACAACGTAGGATGCCATCTCGCGAATCTTTCCAGCACCCTTTCTTTAAGCCATTGGCTTGTTTCCGCCCAACATACGAGGGAGTCCGAAGTACTTCTCATAGTTTGACACCCTTTGAATTCCCATTACGTTTGATAACTCCTCAGCAACAGATCGTGGTGTATTGGGGCTACATAGGAGAAGTCCTCGCTGAAAATTTGTCCTGAAGCAGTCATGCAGGTGGCAAATATTTCTTTAACCATTCTCATTGGCCCGAATGACGAGTTGAGAGGCAAATTCAAATATTTCAGCAAGTTTTAAAAAACTTTTGCCCATTAATAGAAGTCCAGTTATAATAACAAGAGTTAAGAAGGCGACAGAAACATTAATTTTTTTTAGATTAAGGAATTTGTAGTAAGCAAGCTAAGAATAATTCTGATGCCAAAGCTTTAATTGTAAGGGATGATCAAAGATTTGTAAATTTAATTTTGGCAAGTTGTAAGCCTAGAGGGTTTTAGGGACAAATCATGAAATCAAATTAATATCTAAGATTATTTCAAAAGCAAAGTTTAAGGCTTATTTGTTATAAGCCATGTGTATTACCTATGTTTTTTTGTTTCATCTATTGTTTTTTAGTCAAGTTCATGTTATAATGGGTTTATTGTTTAACCCAAGTGTAGATTACAGATTTTAGGATATCAATTGAATTGAGAGGATTTTTTCTTTTGATTCTTTAAATATAGATTTTAGAATATCATTGAGACAAATTTTTCTTATATTTTTTAAATAACTATTCAAAATTATTAATGTATGGGTATTTTATCAAGGTCCAGTTCACGGGTTTAGGTCCATCTTCAAAGCTCTTGTTCAAGTCCATCATATAGACATATTATTTCCTGAGTTGACCCCTTAATACGACGTTGTCCTGAGAGCCATCTACGCCATACAAGAGATAATGAGATCGTCTCGGGTAATCTATCCGAAGCTATTGGTCAGGAGGTCTCCTTCGAGTTATCCATGGTTGATCCACATTTAGGTAAAGGGTCTTCAACGACAAGTCTTCTAGGCTCGATCTCGGAGAATCAGACTGATATGATCCACATAAAACGGTAGGAGCCCGTGAGCACCCGAAGTATACAGGCTTCTATGACACTACAGTCTAATGTCATCAAAGCCGTAGCCCGCTGTATAATGGCCTCCCGAGAACTAGGGGACTTCATTATCGGGAGAACTGGAGGCTTTACTCAGAGAAACGTACACTCGGGGTCTCGGGACTGACGTGACAGGTACAGTATCATAGTTTTTTACGTCCCCTGATTTCTGTAGCAGAGTGTTTTGGACACGTTAATCATGCAACAACACGTGTTAAAAGGTACAAAATTTCATACTTCTAATATATAACATCCAGAAATCATGGGAGGTACATTTTTACGTTATAGTTACTTTTTTCAGATTTCAGAAAAGAATATTCTATGCTTTCATATACTGACTCTCACACACAAAGTAAAACCCTCTCTGATTTAAGTATCGGAGGACTTTTACCGGGAAATCGATTTTACCCTTGAGATTTCTATCGTTTTGCAGTTTCGAAATAAGAAGTAAGAGGAGAAGATCAGTTGGTGCTCGAGGTTGAGGACGACACGAACTTCTTGCATCAACAATTAAATTTATTATCTTGTAAATTTTTAGTTTATAATTCTTTATAATTATTAGATCAAAATTTTCTTTCTTAAAAATTTAATTCACCATTTTTAAGAATTAATTCTGATTTATTTGTCAAATTTCAAAACTTTATACTTGACATTCATATGATCTGAATGGAGAGAAGGCCTTTGCGCATAAAAGAAAAAGGCACGGAGACAGTGGGCAACTCTGTCTTAATCCCCTGCTTGGCTTTATATCTCCATTCACAGCCTCGTTAATCAGAATGGAGGAAGTGGTAGAGCTAACACATTTCATGATTAACTCAATTTATTTCTCCGAAAATCCTAACCCTTCCGTTAACTCACCGCAAAATGTCCACTCGACCATACCGCAGGCTTTGCTTATATCCAGCTTCAAAGCCACCTGTCCCCTTTTTCCCACCCGCCTACTTCTGATTTGATGGAGGCTTTCAAACTCAATTATTATGTTGTCCGACGTCAATCTCCCCGGTGTAAAATCACTCTGAAATTCAAAGCCAATTTTGGGCTTTCATTTTTAACAAGGTGATATTTTAATTTTAGAAAAATCGATGCCAATGATCACCGTTTTCTTCTTAATTTTAAAAATAATTGTATTCAGAAATTTTTTTTAAACTTAATAAGAAAATATATTATTTGAATAAATTTGTCCTAACGGTTTAAACATAAAATTCTCAACCTTTTCACTTTCTCTCTTCCTCTCACTCTCCTAAATTCCGACTATCAAACTATAAAAAAAACATTGTAAATTAAAAAAAATTTGTAACTTTAGAACTCTAAAGATATGCAATTAAATCAGAATTTGGTCATTAATTTCAAATATGAAGTCCTTTGTTTCAAATTTTGAAGTTTTATAAAATCAATGTATGAATAATATTTTAGATATTGTGTTTTGATTTAAATATAGAAAAATAACAATATTTATTATGAATGAGTCAATTTTTATTAGAAATTTTTTTTATCAAAAATGAACTATCACAAATTTTTATTTTTAAGTCGTTACTCACAAACTTGTAAGTAGATTATTTTGAAAATACAAATTAAAATTAAGTTTTAAAGTGTAATATTAAAATTAAAGCTGATTTATAGAGTTGTCATTTAAACTGATTTACAGAGTTACAATTTGTTTTAAGTTTTATAATTTATATTGAATTCTAAAATTATAATTTAAATTAATTTCTATAATTATAATTTAAATTGAGTTCTAGAGTTACAATTTAAGCTGATTTGTGGAGTTATAATTTAAATTAAGTTCCAAAATTATATTTTAAACTGATTTTTAGAATTATAATTTAAACTAATTTTTAAAATTATAATTTATATTGATTTCTATAATTATAATTTACAATGAGTTCTAGAGTTGCAATTTAAACTAATTTTTAAAATTATAATTTACATTAAATTCTAGAGTTATAATTTAAATTAATTTTTATAATTAAAATTTATACTAATTTTTAGAATTATAATTTAAACTAAGTTCTGGAGTTGTAATTTAAACTGAATTCAAGAGTTGGTTTTTAAACTAAATTCTAGAGTTACAACTTAAATTTATTCATAGAATTATAATTTCAACTGAATCATTGTAATTTATAATGAGTTTTAGACTTACAATTTAAATTGATTTTTAAAGTTACAATTTAAAATAATTTCTGGACTTGCAATTTATATTAACTTTTAGAATTATAATTTACATGCAATTGCAAATTAAATTGAGTTTTAGAATTATAATTTAAATTAATTTTTAGTGTTGCGATTTATATTAAATTCTAAAGTTGTAATTTAAAGTGAATTCTTGATTTTTAATTTAAACTGATTTTGTAAAATTGAAATTTTAATTGATTTTGAAAGTTTATAATTTAAATTGAATTTGAGTGTTGCAATTTCTATTGAGTTTAATAATTATAATTTAAATTAATTTCAAGAATTACAACTTCAATTAATTTTTACAATTATAATTTAAACTGAGGTTGATAATGACATTAACTGAGGTTAATAGTGATATTTTAACTAATTTTAAAAGATAAGAGAAAGAGAATTGTCCATTTTATTTTATATTTAGGTTGTGAGAACAAATTTATTTAAATATTATAACTTCGACTAAGTTCAAATTTTTTTTTTTTCGCATAAGATTAATCCTGAAATTAAGGACAAAAAGGTAATTATAAATTCCCTATGGGATCGTTGAAATAACATGATACTAAAATTCCAAAGCCTAGGCCTTCTTATTTAGAAAGTTACAGTTTCATACGAGTATTTGCATAGCTCATATGATTATTTCATCTTAGCATTGCAGGACACAAAACAAACTCATTTGTACAATTGTCTATGGAAAAAGCTTCAGGACATCCACCACCTAACGAATTTACTTTTCAACATGCTTACTCATCAGAAATCAGCTTATGTACTTCAAAATTACTAGTGGGTACCTCAACCAGAAACAGCTTGATCAGCTCTCATATTCCAGCAGTATTTTCACCCTTGTAGAGTTTCCCTTTTGGAATTACTTTCGCCTTCATGTTGAGCTTGATTTACTAACAATCTTTCATCCTCAAATTGATTTTCCGCCTCTTGGCTTTCTTGCTCTTCAGTTTCATCTTCCGTCTCCCTATCTTCTTCATCAATGAGATCCTCTACTTCTTCAGACTCCTCCTCTTCTAACTTCTCTTGATCATTTCCATCCATCTCATCATCTCCACCCCCTGTTTCTTCATCCGTACTATTTTCGGGTTTTATCTCCTTGGTCTCATCAGCCTCAACCCTGAATTCTCCCCCATCTCCTTGTCTATATGTCCCCCAAGTTGTTTGCTGTACTGGAAACCGAAGGTCCCTTCTGCCAAGTTTTACACTTTCATGCTCATTTTGCACTTCTATTAGTATACCAGCACTCTGCTCATATTCCCTCTTTCCCTCATAGGAGGGTCTGACTTTGTGAAGCAACCAGAAGCAAATTGCAAGTAACAGGCATACCTGGAGTACATGCTTCACCTTGAAGCCTTTGGATCTCAAGTTTTTACTTGGAGATTGCTTCAACATGGTTATTTCTTGAAAAATATAAGTCTCCTTCAAGATTATCAAGTGAAAGTGTCAAGTCTAATCTCCATAGGTGTGACCGAAAGAAAAATGAATATCAGCTCAAGCAGCATAGGGTTGAGGTTCAAAGAAAGAAAAAATAGTAAGAGAGGAAACTATAACTATTATTATTGTCTGTTGACTATCTAGACAAAATCTAACTTACAATAACCTAGTACAAGTTGAATGAGTTGTCAGCTGATACTATTAAAGGAATGCAAAGAGTTAATTGAACTTTAATTGAAAAAAAACACTGACAAAAGTGGGTTGCATTTAAAATCCTACAATAAACAGATAAGCAATTATAGTGCTGACAGGCAACAATACAGTGACATTTGGCTAATGATTTTAGGCAAGGTTTTAGCAGTGGTATCCCCGTTGCTGAAAGAACATAAAATTTGCAAATAATATCTCTGGTATCTTGATTTTGAAACAACAAAAAATTTTGCCTAGTAGTCATGACAACCAGTGAATGTGTCCCTCAGATTATGAAGACTTTTATTCTACAATTAGATGGAACATTATGCGCAGATAGACACAATTGCATTACTACAAAGAGGAAACATAATTGATAACAGGCAACGTCCACCTCTTATTTCTTAAGAGTAGATACTGGATATCCCAACATTTATCCCAAATTATGTAGCAAGAGACGTGGCATTCCTCAATTGGACAACATCTTCTCAACCATCCACGTGATGAATGCCAAGCTCATTTTGTAAGTATGAATAATATGAGTTTTCACACGCACAAACCGGCAGTTAAAGAAATTAATCCAGAAATTAATCTTCAGTTCAATAATATGGTCTGTAAGCATGTAGTTCCCTCCTTGTAGCTATTTACAAGCTGTTGCCAAATTGTGGGCTCAAGA
>JAVXUL010144729.1:0-14582 GCA_035590515.1 Trichilia minutiflora
TTTTACTTTATGGTCCACTGTTTAGAAATGATTTGTAATAAAAGAGATTTTATGTATTTGGCTTGGCCATGAGAACTGTGTATTGTATTTTGTAAAAATACTGAGATTGAAGTTAATGTGATTAAAAATCTTCCATTTTATTTTATTATTGGTTAATGAGTTTAAAAACAGGTACTAATGTCTTGCAGGTTCTAAAGGTGCATTCTAAATAATAGGATGTATTTCTGGGATTCGCGACGAGTGCCACGTGGCCGACTAGGGTCGGGGCGTGACATCACCAGGTATCGATACTTACTCCTCAATTATCGATACTTTCTATCAAAAGGGCATTCAGGTTTAAAATATATCAATTTATCGATATTTCAATCTCAAGTATCAATACTTGCTATCGAGTATGGATTCCAAGCTTAAAAGTGCCCCGAGTATCGATACTTCTTTCACAGAGTATCGATACTTATACTGTTCATCAAGACTATAGGGTATTGATACTTTTCTCAAGTATCGATACATTAGTCCTACTATACATCACTATTTATAGGGTATCGATACTCTCTGCTCTGCGTTTAAGTATCAATACATCCTGTAAGAGTATTAATACTTTCAATTCTGGGTATTGATACTTCCTTGAATATTGATACTTTTAATCTCCAGAGTCAAGTATTGATACTTCAACACCCCATGTATCGATACTTCCTTTATTTTCTCCATTTTGGGGTAGTAACTTCAAGTGGCCATAACTTTTAACTCAGGCATCCTCACGGAACCCATAATATATCAACGAAAAGTTCTCTCTGAGCTATACAAAAATAACATCAATTTATTCTCCAACAGAGATGACTTTCAATTTAAAAAATTTAGTTCTTACTCATAGACTTATTATTCTATACCACACACCTCCCCAAAAATAATCTCAAATTATCATACCCTTTAACGCGCGATCTATATGTAAAATTATGCAAAGAATCTCATGAGGGATTTACACCATACCCATACATCTAAGGGATGGGGTTTATAGACTTTGTAATCTAGATTATTCATATAAACTAAGAGTTAATAGAATCTTAGCATAGGGATAAGGCTTAGAGAGTAGACACAGGCCAATTTGTACTGAACCACCATAAAATGAGTTTGCATTTCTCTCTCTCTCTTTCTCCCTACTTACAATTTTACTTGTGCTTTAGCTTATAATTATTAATTTTAATAAAACACATTTGTGATTGATTTATATTAGTGCAAAGTATTTATATTTGCTCATAATTATTCATTTAGGATCAAAACTCTTGAAAAGCTAATTCACCCCTCTCTTGGGTATTGTCATTTAGGCCAACAATTGGTATCAAAACAAAACTCTGAACTATTAGGCTTAATAACCTTAGAAGGGTAGAACATTATGACATTTAGTAGAATCCCTAATCAAATAATAAAGGACCAATTTATGAGTAGACTGTCTTTTTTCAATAAGACAAATTTTCCCAATTAGAAGAAAAGGATGAACATTTAACTTATTATACTATATTTTGAAATTTTGAATATTATTGAGTATGGGTACACTTTACCCACAATCGTAGATCAAATGACCAGGGAAGTAAAGCCAAAACCCAAAAGGGATTAGACTTTAGAAGAGAAATCCTAATAATAGATCTTAATTCAATAAAATATCTTGATTTAAGATTGCTAAATCCATTTGAGATATACTAAAAGTCACACATAAGGGAACTAGCAGGGTGAAGAATTCAAAAATTAGTATGCTAGTCCATGATTATCAATTGTTTAAAATGAAACCCTATAAAAGCATTAAGGATATATATACTAGGTTTATTGACATAATATATAGTTTGAAATAATTGGGCAAAACATATTCTAACACTGATATTATTACAAAAATTTTAGGATGTGTGCTTGGGTTATGGAAAGTAAAAGTGACAACAATAATTTATGAAGCCAATGACTTGAGGACTCTGCTACTTAAAAGATTTCCTTGGCTCTCTCATGACATACGAATTGAAAGCAATCCCAAGCAAAAATGAAGATAGGGAGAAAGGAAAGAAAAATGATGCATTAAAGAGCTCAAGAAGAAAAGAAGAAGATGAAGAGAGCAATGAATATTTATATGAGGATGATGATTTCCTAAAGATGGCTAGAAAGTTCAAAAAGCTTTTTAACAAAGGCAAACACAAGAAAAACAAAAGAAAAGAGCAAGAAACAGAGATTGTCTACTATGAATGTGAGACGTCAAGACACACACATCCTGAATGTTCGACGAGGAAGAAGAAAAAGAATGTTTTAAAGGCCACTGGAGATGACATCTCAAGTGAAGATTCCTTATCATCGAAAAATGAGCATGCTAACTTGTGCATCATGACACTAAGTGAGAAAGATGAGATAAACAAGCACAACCAAAACTTTTTAATTTTGAATGTTGTTTTAAATTAATTGTTATATATTTGATTATGAATGATTCTATTTGTGGTTGTTTAAGTGCTTAAATTTAATATGATTATCTTTAAAAATGAATAAATATGATTGAATGTTTTAATAATCATATTTTCATAATTATGAGATTGATCTATGATGAATGTATACATTATTTGTTGTTGTGTTTAAATATCTAGATGTATGTAAATGAAAATATCTGAATCCTCATGTTTTCTACCCCATTATGCATTTTTGAGATTCACAAATATAAGAAAACGAGGGAAAATCATAATTTTAGGGTGAGCATGTCATTTATGTATCTTTTTGACAATAAGTGATATCACATTTGATTTTCCTTTGATAAAACCTATTTTATCAAGTGGTATCAAGTTCCCCATATGGATTCTGGTTTTTGATGATAAGTAATTTGATTTCCCTATTGAATTCCCTTATGTGTTAAACAAATTGAATGATTCCCATGATTATTATCTGTTGTACATAAAATTAGGAAACCCTTCTTTGACTGATGACAAAAAAGGGGAGATATTAGATTGGATGAACAGATAACTAAGTGAGAGGGAGTAATCATTTAAAGGGAAGAAATTCATGAGCAAATTAAAAGAAGGAAAAACATTGACAAGGGGAATTAAACCTTCAACTCGATTAAAGAGGAGTTTAACTCCTCTTGATTGAATTGATTTGATTAACTTTAGGTTATTTTGTCATCATTAAAAAGGGAAAGATTGATGACTATAGATTTTTGATGATGAATAAAAAGATTAATTATGTGATTAATTGAATTCAATTTGATTATTTTGAATAATAAATCACACGAACATATTAATAAATTTGGTTAAATTAGATTTATATTAATTTAATAAGATGATTATATATTGAGTTGATTGATAAATGAGTGTTAATCACTTTAATTATATATATACATTGTTAATTTTATTGAGCAAATGCCATACTTGATGGTTTGGTTGAGTGATTATTCAGATTTTCATAAAATGGTCGTAACTTGAAGTAGAATAACCAGAATTTGATGATTCTAGATGAGTTGGAAAGAGAACTTCATGATATGAAACTTTCATGAAGATATCTAGAGTGTTTAAAGAGGATAAAAATGTGAAAACCGGGCATGAAAGCAGAGGATAGAAGCTGTAAAGTAGAAGCCGACTGTAATGCCAATCAAGGCCAATTTTAACCTTATAAGGCAAGGATTTGGTGCTATAGCTTGGTTATAGCACCAGGTTTTCTATATTTTGTGCAATGGTTACATTTTTCTATTGTTTTTCCTTCTTAAGCCAAGGGTTTTAACAGCTATAAAAAAGGAGACTTATTCTAGGTTTGAGAGGGATGAAAAATCACTCAACTAAGGCTAGAAAACACACAATAGAGGCTGAAGAAAACACTTAACAACTGGGATTATAGTAAGGACAGAAGGAGATTGAAGGCTAAAGCTGAAGATTAACAAGTTTTTCTTTATCTCTCTGGTTTCTCTTTGAGTTTAATTGTTGTAACCATGTATTCTATTATTTATCTTGTTAATTTTGTTACAAATATGTTAGGCTAATTTATTTTTTTGGAGAATTGATGTAGTCTTAAGTGTGAGTGATGTTTTAATGCTATATTATGTTTATTAATGAAAATATGAGTTTGTATTATTTGATTATTCAATCCGTAATGCTTTAATTGCAAAGGGATATAGATTGATGATTAAAAATCTAAACTTTTACACTTAGGAGAGTGAGTTTAAGGTGGATAGTGAATAATTCAATCGGGTTATACAATTAGTTGAATATATGTTTATTGCATATAATTCAAAAACCATTGGGATTGAATATATGTTTACTGCATTTTTAAGTACAAATTGTAATAGAGATATTTAATTATACTCAACAGTATAATCAAGTCACCTCAAGAGAGGGTATTGAATACATAAAATTCGGTTTATAACTCAACTTAATACTTAGACTTCACTAACTTTGAAACAGATTCCCACCTAGATAAACTCAATTCTCTAAGCTTGAATACATTGAATTTCCAGGTTATTGAGTCTATTTTTGTCATCACTTTAGTTTATAGTTATTAGAGTCATAGTTAGATTAGTTTAATTGTTTTAGTCTAATTTCTAGATAAAATTAGCTTTAGTTCCATTATAGGCATCAATAGGATTACTTATTCCCTGTAGATATGATATCTTATTTATTGTAGGATTACAACTTGAGAGTGTATACTTGTGGGTAGATTTTGCATACTAGTTTTAGTGTGAACATTGAGAAAGGCTTTAACAAGTGAAAATGACGGACATAAAGCTTACAGAACACAAGAAGTATTGATATATAGAAGTCTGGAAGATCTTTAAATTATAAAGTATAAGAATATATTTATACAAATTGTTAATGTATCGATACATATGAATATAGCGGAGATCTAAAATTGAAAAGGCACCCTAATATTGATACACCAGGAGGAAGTATCGATACTTGAAATAAAAGTTAAAATAAACACCTCACTGCACTCTCTCACGTGTTTCACTTAACACTCATGTTTGTATACAATTACTAGTTTATTTCTCTCTCTTCACTCAACTTTCCTTTGTAGTTCTTTATTTGAACTAGTTCAGACTTAATTAGAGCACATCTTGTAGTGAATTAATTCTTAATAAATCAAAATTTAAAGGAATGAATGTGAAAGAATAAATAAAGATCAAACAAGTTAAAATAATTAACGGAACTTTTAGACAAAAAAGTAATTAGAAAAGGGATGTTAGACTCTAAGTAATTATGATCAACGAATTTGAACACAAAACCCTTGAGAATTTATGGTAAAGTATTTTCCTTATATGATTAGATAAACCTCAATTCAATAATTCAACTTCTTTTTTAAATTTTTAAATCAAACATAACACACGAAACTAAACAACAGCAAAACAATTACGAGATTAAATAGGTTATTTTTTATTTTCTTTCTTTTATGTATATAACCAATGAAAAATTAGGGTTTAGTCAAGAACAATTAAAAAAATCTAGAGAATAATATCAAGATAAACAAACTTGATTTAGAATATTGCTCTAATATCAAGATGATGCGAATCTCAAGAAACGTAAGAAGATCCATAATACACTAGGATTCCACAACTCCAAAAGTATTAAAACAAATTTAAGATAGAATTTAGACTTAGTACATAGAATAATTCTAAAACCTAAGGTATATCAAATCAAAGACCTAATGATAATAATCAAGTAAAGAATCATAGGTATAAATTGATGGTATGAAAGATGTCATATTCCAAAAGAAGATTCTTAAATGATAAATCAAGTTTTAAATGTCATAAGAACAAGCTCTTAATAAGTTTTAAATAAGTTCATAAAAGAACAAAAAAAATTCTCAATTCACAATTCATATTATTGTTCCTTGGTTTGAGGTTTACAACATTTTAATAAGTAACTAATGTAATTCTTAGCACATAAAGATTCATAACCTTAAATAAATTCTAATTACTTAACCAAATACCAATTAAATAACATTTTAATAATAAAACTAACATAATAAAAGCCCAAAATACATAACTTAACCAATTAACTTAATTCTTGTGTTGAATCAAATTAATCAAGTATTGTTCCTCTTTCACACCCATATTGCTAACATCGCCCATATTTGATGGTTATGCTTCGATTCTACTCCTTATGACTTAAATCAACCCATTCAAAGCTCCATGCATTTCTTTAGCTCTAGCTCTTGTAACAGACCTTCATTGGTGTACAACAAATCACTCCTCAAGCTTCTCTACATACTAACCTGATTCTTATCAAGACTAAACTATGAAATTAGGCCCAAACACATATATCTCTCATCTAAAAAAGTCTATTATCCTGATTGACCCCAAACAAGGTTTACTATTTGAGTTTGATCCAATAATCATTTACCTTATGTTAGAGTTATCTTAGTCGAAAGCCACCAAAGGCTAACCTTAGCACCACCTCAAGTTGAAGCCATCATAGGCTAACTCGAGAACTAGTTCTCGGTAATTACCATGATGCATGGAGTGACAATAGGAAACTGTGACAAGCTCAAGCATGTGAATGCTCCGAAGGCTGCATGAGAATCTTCAGGAACACATGGCTACTTTGTAGGGTGTCAACAACAATCCTATACACATGTAAACCACCCCTCTCCCCCAATCAATTCCTCAATAGCCCCATGTGGACATTTTCTAGGAATCAAACGGCAACACTCCATAGATGTGACCGTTAGCTTGTTTTCTAACAACCCTACGTGGTTATTCATCACGAAACAAGCAGCAACCCTACACACGTGTACCTGCTAATCCATTGCTCAACAACCCCATGTGGTCACTTTTAGGGAGAAAAATAACAACTCCATACATGTACTAGAATGTCTATAAAATGATAAAATTTTAAGATAATCAGGGTTGATCCCTTTACAATTCTAAGCCTAGATTTTGTCACTATATTGCCTTATTTCTCTCTATAAAACAAATGTAAAATTTGCCTTGAGAGCTGGAGATTTTCTGCCGACAACCGGCATTCTTTTAATAGTCTTATCTACGATTGCATGTGCTAAGGCACTCAACTACTGTTCAGGATTCACCGTGTGGTACCTGAGATCTCCGAAAATTTTCATCCATAAACAAATATATTAGCAAGACTGCCAACAATGGAAGAAATTCATTTGCCTCACGGGGAATATCTTTGTTAGACACAAATTTTTTACCACCGTGTTAGAGTTCTCATATTTTATCTTGTTAGACTCTTTTGACATTGGGCAGATCACAAAATATTCCAACAGTTCGACATTTGTTTCATCGGTCCACCAACCAATATACGCAATCCCTTGACTCTATTACTTGTTTTTTCACAGAAAAATCTAGTAACCATAGAGAAATTCAGAAATACATATATGTAATCTGTCGTTGTTCATATATATAGGTGAGAGGTTGAACTAACTATACATATTCAAGCTTTTTTTGTATTAAACCAAGCTAAGGGTTTTGTATTTTATTTATTTTTCCTGCTTGATCTTACCAACCCATGCTGTTCTCTCCTCTTCCTGATTGCTATAAAAGGCCATAAGACATGAAAACTATGCATAACCACGAGCTTGATTCCTTTTCAATATCTTCCCTTTTAGTCCAGAGTTCCAACAATGGCTTATCTCCACATCCCATCCCTCATCTTCCCAATTCTAATAATCACTTTGTCATCAATGAGCTACAACATGAACTTGGTTGGTGGTCGCCATCTTCTGGAGACAACTCTGCCAGAAATTCCAAAGCCTGAATTGCCTAAGTTGCCACCGCTGCCTAAGGTCGAGTTGCCACCATTACCTCACCTAACAAAGCCCGAATTGCCAGAGATTACAAAGCCTGAGCTGCCCAAAAAACCTGAATTACCCGAGATTCCGAAACCTAAGCTTCCTAAGTTGCCAGAGTTTCCAAAACCTGAACTTCCCAAAGTGCCGGAATTGCCAGTGATTCCAATGCCTGAGCTGCCCAAGGTTCCTGAATTGCCAACTATTCCTCATCTTCCTGAGATTGCTAAGCCCACATTGCCTACCATCCCCAGTCTTCCGAAAGAGATTCCAACTCAGTCGACCACTAATCCTTAAAATTACCACACTGCACATTACGTCGCTCTTATTTCATGTATTTGATGATGTTTCTTAAATGTTATTGCATTAGCTTCGGAGTGTTGTAGCTTCTTTTATGTAAGCATATATTGCATCTTCTTCAGTTGATGTTCCTACAAATTTAAGTGAGACATGTTCGTATGTAATATGGATTAATTAAGTTAATTACCATTATTTACGTGCGCATATCAATATTAATAAATTATTTATAGTTAAATTTTGTTTATTTTTAACCTTTATTATATATCAATTAAATATAATGAAAAAATCTTTAGTTAGTTATTTACATATATGAACAACGACAGAGTACATTGACTAAGTAATATGTCTCTAATCTTTCTAAATCACTTTAAGACGTCAAAATATTTTAGTCAATTTACTTTTATCATCATTGACTTATAATTTACCTTGAATTAGTTAGTTAGTTAAGATCTCTAATATTACTTATATATTATTACAGTTTTATAATATAAGATTTTAAAATAGTCTTTATATATGAAATTCAATGATGACGTGGTCTAGTAAGATTTCCAACAATGCAAGCTATTTTTTTGCCCACTCAGAATATCTTTAGTATAAACAACTTCTCTTGCCAAGTTGCTGAAATTTGTAGAGAAATTTTTTTCGAAATAAAATTGCATTTGAGGGTAGTGGTTAGACGCACATACCTAACTTGGAAAAAGAACAAAAAGATGAATAAGCGTAAGAGAGCCTGCGATTTGTTCTCAACACATCACTTTAAGCACAGAAATATTTGAGTTTAATACCTGATGTTTACAGTATTCTATTTTATTCGAAAATTTTGACATTTGGGTCAAAAAAATTTTCTAACAGTTCAACATTTTTTTCATCAGTCCATCAATATATGTAATCTTTTGATGCCTCAGTTGTTGCTTCGCACGAAAATATAGCAACCATATAAAATTTATAATTAATTAAATAATGGTAACTACCAATCTATCGATGTTCATACACGTAGATGAGAGGTTGAACTATCAAGACATGTTCAAGTTCCTTACATACCAACCCAAGTTGACCTTTTCATATTTTATTTATTTATTCTCTTTGGTCTTACCAACCAAAACTGTTTTCTCTTCTAATTTTCTATAAAAGGTCATAAGACATGAAAATTATTTATCTCCACGAGCTTAATTAATTGACTGGTCATCATACGCTGATATGTCAAGATTTGCAATAATGGTTTATCTCCGCATTCCATCGTTTGTCTTACAAATTCTGCTATTCACTTTTTCGTCAGTGATCTACAATAATAATTTGGTTAGTAACTTAGTGCTCGCCATCTTCTGGAGACAACTCTGCCAGAAATACCAAAGCCTAAATTGCCTGAATTGTCACCGCTGCCTAAGGTCGAATTGCCACCATTACCCCACCTCCCAAAGCCTGAATTGCCCGAGATTCCAAAGCCTGAGCTTCCAAAAGTGCCCGAATTGCCAGTGATTCCGAAACCTGAGCTGCCTAAAGTTCCTGAATTGCCAACTTTTCCTCATCTTCCTGAGATTCCTAAGCCAACATTGCCAGCCATCCCAAGTCTCCCGAAAGAGATTCCAACTCATTCGACCCTACACTGCAAACTGCCTCGCTCTTATATCATAATTGCATTTCAAATGCCTCGTGAACTTGAACTGGAGCTCAGAAAATTAAATTGAAGTATACCGATTAAATTCATTTGAGCTTTGTTTGGATTATTTTCTAAACTCGTCTGTTTTTTGTTTTCGGTGTTTCTTTTATAATGGATATGGCTCATGTGTTTGATGTTCTTTACATGTTACTGCCTTAGCTTGGCACCAGGGGAGTGTTGCAGCATTCTTCTATATTATTCTGAATATATATAAATATATACACAGTGTATAATATTGCATCTTTTTCAGTTGGGGTTCTTAAAAATATGTGTGTGACATGTTACTCTGTAATATGGCTTAATTAATTAAATTAGTTACTATTTGTGTGCACTTGGATTTTATTAACCATATATAATTAATGATTGTTTTTTACCCTCGTTTCATTATTTAGCAAATGAAATATAATGAAACTTCCATCAATTGATTAAAGTAAAATATGAGAGCCATTTATGATTAATACTTGAAATAACTTGATTATACCAGTATTAACTTCCTCGTCATAGAATATGACATTTAAAAGAGACAGGTTGATGTGGGCAAGAAGTTAAGTTAATTAAACAAACCGCAAAATTTAATTAGGAATTATAAAGGAAACATAATTCGTATTTGAGTAAAAATTATCAATAATACTATTTATACTAAAATTTTCATATAAAAATAGAATCCAAACATAAAGTGGTAGGTGAGCTAGCATGCAATTATTAGACGGTAAATTTTATCAATTTTGAAAAATTCAAAATTACATCATTTTAATATTTAATGAATGCATGTCGTCTTATTTAAGATGAATTTTGGCATAAGTAGCTATTTGGTATTACTTAAAAAATATAGACAAATGGCAGGATTAATATTGCTTGAAAAGATCAAAAAGCTTGATAGAGAAACTACAAAAGAAATCATCCCATTTATTATTTTCTAAATTTTGAATATAATTTAGTATCAATCACTCAAAATTCTAGATGTTTTAAAGATGTAATTATTAACGAAAAACTAAAACGTTTAAATCAAATGAAATTAGATTAAAAATTTTTACTTAAGATTGGCTAAATTCAAATATTTTAGTAAGGTTATCCATTTGTATTTTGAAAATATTCTTGTAAATTATATTTACTTCTTAATATGGAATTTATGTGACCAACTATAAAGTATATGATTTGTTAAATTAATCATTGGTTTAAAATATTTATATTCAGGTATTATAAATAAAAAATAAATCATTCAAAAATATTTATATTTATATTTGCAAATCAATTAAGATTTTGAATCCATTCAAATTTTAGACAAAATAATAAAAACTAATTTCTTTTTTTTTTTAACAAAAAAGAAGAAAACCAAGAAATTGGGCTGATGAAAATTTTAGCAATAATTTTAACCTTTGTATAGGAGTGCTGTGAAAAAGAGACGAGTAAAAAGAAGAGAAGGGTAGCAAAGGTTTACATGTGTAGAAGAACCTCTCTATATGCTTAATTGTTTATTTTTAACTCTATAAACAAAATTCGAGGAGTTAATAATTATATATATCAAATAATAATCTTACTTTTATTGATTATCAGTTAATAATCAGTTGGTTGGGATAATTGATTATTTTAATTATTACAAAATTTATTATCCATTAATTAAAATCGCATCCTCCCTTAATATACACTTTAAAATAATTACTTAATTAGGATGTCTAGAATTATTCATAAGTTCTTATTATGTTATAATAAGATTATAAAAGAGTCATTATAGATGTAATTTAACGATGTCATGGGTTATATCCAACTGTGCAAGGATATATACAAAATATTTCTTAAAAGCAACACCGTATATAATAGTAAAATTGCCAACCAACAAAGCTAGATAATTATTTGTCCACCTAGAATATTTTTGTTAGACTTGAAATTATTTGTCAGTGTGCTGGAGTTTATAGGTAAATTAAAGAAAATGCATTCAGTCTAAGTGGTTGGATTTATATGATCAATTTAGAAACAGAACACAAAAGATGGTAAGTTTGAGAGGAAAGTGAGATTTATTCTCAGCACATTACTTCAAGTAAAGAAAATTTTCAGTTTAGTACCTAAAGTGCTAGCAGCATTCTACTATATCAACATTTGGGTTAAACAATATGCTAACAGTTCAAGATTTGTTTCACCAGTCCACCAACATTTGTAATCTTCTGAAACCTCTTACTTGTTCTTATAACTGTCGATCTGTGTATGTTCGTATAAGTAGATGGGAGGTGGAGCTAACAAGACATGTTCAAGCTCCCCACGTACAAATTTCAGAAAAAAATAAAGTCCTTACGTACCAACCAAGAATTTAAAATTTTCTGTTTGTTTTTTATTTTTGGTCTTGCCAACCCAAGCTGTTTTCTCCTCTTCCCATTTGCTATAAAAGGTCATAAGACCTGCAAACTATGCAAAACCACAAGCTTGAAACCTTTACAATTGATAATTGGTCATCATACTCTGATCATCTTCTGGCCATTTTAGTCAAGAGTTCCAACAATGGCTTATCTCCGCATCCCATCATTTGTCTTACCAATTCTGATAGTCACTCTATCGTCAATTATCTACAACAGTAATTTGGTTAGTGCACGCCAACTTCTGGAAACAACTTTGCCAGAAATACCAAAGCCTAAACTGCCTGAGTTGCCACCGCTGCCTAAGGTCGAATTGCCACCGTTACCATACCTCCCTAAGCCTGAATTGCCCGAAATCCCAAAGCCTGAGCTTCCAAAAAAGCCTGAATTGACCCCAGAGATTCGGAAACCTGAGCTACCAAAGTTGCCCGAGTTTCCTAAACCTCAGCTTCCCGTAGTGCCTGAATTGCCGGTGATTCCAAAGCCAGAGCTTCCCAAACTTCCTGAATTGCCAACTTTTCCTCATCTTCCTGAGGTTTCTAAGCCCACATTGCCTGCCGTCCCAAGTCTTCCGAAAGAGATTCCAACTCATTCGACCACTAATCCTTGAATTACTACACTGCATACAACCTCGCTGTTATTTCATCACAGAAAATTAACTTGAAGTATACAACTTAAATATTTGTGAGTTTATCTTTTCGTTTTGAGGTTTATTAAAATAAAAATTGTGTGACTTTTCTTTGGATTAGTTCTAAACTTGTGGTTTGCGTTTTCAGTGTTTCTTTTATAATAGAGATGGTGCAAGTATTTGATATTCATTAAATGTTGTTGCCCTTTGGCACAATGGGAGCGTTGCAGCTTTTATATATCTATATATCTATATGTATATAAATTCACGTGTCATATGTTGTTTTCTAGTCTCAATGATTGTTTACAGGAATATTTTTTATCTTATTACATCTAAATTAGTGTATCTCAGTATGATACAATATTTTTTAAACATAATACTACATTATAAAATATAAAAAATAAAATTTTGAATTTACCCTTTATTAAATTAGTTTTAAATTTAATTTAAATAAAATTTTAATGCACATAAAATTTTGTTTTTGTTTCGTATGAGCGCTTGTATTTTACCCTTTAATAAATTAACTATAAACTTAACTAATCTTATTTTATTTGTGTATAACATGTGTTATAAGACATTAGATTAAACTGATGTAATTTAGTTATAATAAATTATTATAAAATTAAAATATTTTATTTTTATTAATTTTTTAGATGCGTAATTACAATTGTATTTACAATTAATTTTATTAAAAATAATAATTTAAGAATTCACATGAAATAAAAATAAAAACTATTGTCTTATATATTGTTTTAAAAAAGTATAAGGAGCTAAATATTATTTACCTGCTATTAATAGCTTTGGGCATAATTACTTATTTTATAATCTAAAATTTAAAATTTAATTTTCAAATAATTTATTTTATTTTACTAAACTCTAAAATTAATAAATATAACTTTTTTAAAATAGATTTTGCTAATGCTCTTAAAACAAGACTTTTATATTTATTATTTATAGTAATTTTTTATATTTAATATAATAATTAATAATGAATTTTAATGCATTAAAAAATATAACTTATCAAATGTAAAAATTTTAACTAAACTTGTCGAATGGGCTGGTAGTCTTAGATCGATACCTTTAACCTATCATTTAGGTGGATTATGAATTAAATAAAATCGATTTATTGAATTGCGGATTGATTGAGCTCGGTTTGCTTGGCCCGCATGTTAAATAAAATTGACTCATTTAACTTACGGATTAACCCATTTAATGAAAAAATAAAATCTAAATTTAATTATTAAAAATTTTATTATATGTTAGGTTATAATATAATTAATATATGTTATATTTAAATTATGAATTTATTATTATTATTCATATATTATATTTATTATTAATTATTGTAATTTATTTTTTCTATATATTTTCAATTTTTAAATTCTTAAAGTCGATCCACGGATCAATTTATTTAGAACTATTAATCCACATATTAAATTAAAGCTAACAAAATATCTATCCACATAAAAAATGAGTCGATTCACTCTTATTCATTTAAGATCGATTCACGATGGATAAGACCAAACCATTTAACAAGTTTAACTTTAACAAGTGCCTAAAAGACATCCGTTATCAAAATCTTTTTAAAATATATTATTTTATAATATATAATACAAAAAATATCTTTTGACTAAAATTTTGAGATAAATTATATAATTAATTAATTGATATTTTATAATTAAATTTATTAACTAATATAAGTTAAAATATCAATAATAGTGTTAGTATTTCAGCTAGTGGTGTCTAACGGGCCGGTTCGGCCCGTGAACCGGACCGGACCGGACCGTCAGAAACCGTAACCGAACTGGCCCGGATCACTGTTCACGCAGTCCGGACGGGTTCGGGCCTATATGGACGGTCCGGGCCGGTTCCAGGATTTTTGAACCGCTAAATCGGATCG
>JAVXUL010144740.1:0-14581 GCA_035590515.1 Trichilia minutiflora
AGGAATAGGCTTTTGAATCACCTAAATCGGACTAAAAACAAAGTTTTTAGGGAAAAAATACGAAAGGGTCAAAATCGGGTAGCAACCGGGTCAAAACGACCCGAATTACAGGCGAAACGGGTCGGATCCAACCCGCCCAAGGAAGGAGACGGCACGCGTTCAACACATGCATGGAAATTTATGCAAAGCGTGTGCGATACACGCGCAAAGAGCGTGATGTACACGCGCGGGGGTCAAAATTCGGATCGTGGACTGGGCTCATGGATCCGGGTATGGGTTGAGCGTGGATCGGGTCAAGGGATCCGCGAAGCAGGAACCGGGTCAACTGACCCTTGTAGCGAATATGACGCGCGTAGGAGCGCGTGTGGCACACGCACCAACCAAAAATGTCATCGGAGCGCGGCGACGCATGGGGTGTTGGATTCCGGTGTTTTTACCGACGATTGACTCCTCTTCTGATTTCCTAATTTTGGGTGATTTTTATTTTATTTTTTGGATACCTAGAAATTAATAAATTAAGAAATTTTCTATTATTAGAAAAAATAAAATTTAAAGTTTTAATGAAAATTTAAATTAATTATTTTTTAGTGATTAATAATTACCAAAGTAATACAATTGCTAAAATTTATGAAGAAAATTTATTTTTTCTAATTGTTATAAGGATTATTGTTGTAATAAGGTGTTGTTTTTGTATAGTTTTATGATACATACGGTTTAGTAACATATTCGGTGTAAAATCACATAATTAATGATTATAAATTTTTCTTAATTTTTTAAATAAAATTTTAATTATGATTTTTCTTGGTTGTTATCACCAAAGTGATGCGATCATTAAAAATCTAAGGCTAATTAAAATTGATGGAAAATGGTTTTGATATTAAGAAATAAATTATGTGATTTATGATGAAACAATTATTAAAGGGAAATTAAGGTTTGTATGGAAGACACTATGGAATGTAATCAAGAAATTTATCTGCCCAAAGGGGATAAATTTTGAGATTACTTATTTGGCTTGAATATATATAGTTTGGAGAATTTTATCTACCCAAAGGGGATATGTTTTTCATATTATATTTATTCATATTTGTTGTCTTCATGCATAGAGATCACTAGTAGAATTATTGGTTCTGTTCAAAGGGGAGCTAGTAATGATACTTACGGAATCTCAATAGCAATACCCATTATTATTAATTGACTATGGTATAATTATTTTTCAACAGTTTCTTTCTGGTTCAATGATAGCAACACCTTGATAGAAATTCTAACTGGTTTAAATTATAAAAATTGAAAGTAAGATATAAAGTTTACTCTGGGTATTATGGACATAATGTCATGCCCCGACCCTAGTCGGCCATATGACAATCGTTGTAAATCCTAGAAATACATCCTATCGCTTAGAATGTACTCCTAAAATCGTAAGGTATTAGTACATGTTTTCAAATTCATTTTCAAATAAAATAACACAAAATAGAAGATTTTCAAACAAACATATGTTACATTTGTATTTTCTCAAAATAAAATACAAAATATCTTTGATCAAGGCAAATACATCAAATCATTTCATTACAAATGTTTTTACATATAGTGGATCATAATAGAAAAACCTGAGTCAAGTACCTGAAAACTGTGCTGAAGTCTCGCTTCAGCTATGCTATGCCACGTCCGACTACACTAACCTGAAATGGGAAGTGAGGGATGAGAATTTAGAAAAATACTCAGTAAGTAGACAAGAAAATAACGTAACAAATGAATATAGATACACTGATTTCGAAAATCCCTTGAAATCCAAACCAAATGTGATGTAGCATAATTTACATGACTAGGAAAGTCAATACAAATCAAATACGCATATGACCCCTCGGTCTATAGGATCCCATTCACTCTCTCTGAGCTGTATGGCTGATCTGCAACCCTGATTGGGGATGTGTGCTTATGAATACATATATATATATATATATATATATATATATATATGTACATATATGTATACATATATATATGTACATATATATATACATCTATATATATATATACATAAATGGCTAGCATGTTATAGCCTGGACATGTTGGATTCCACCCATCCCATCTTGGACTATGTGGACAATCTATTCCTGGGTCTATTGGATTTCACCTACTCTATCCTAAGCTATATGGTCAATCCTCACTCTGGGACTATTGGATTCCACCCACTCTCTACTAGCTGTATGGTTGATCTTCGCCCATAAATAGTCAATGATACGGCACACATAATCGTAAATATATATCAATGGCCCATCAGGCCAAAAATATCATCTGTGGCTCATAAGGCCAAAATAATAAACAACAAATATGGCACCCGACTATTACACTCGACTATACCACATTCACATACATATATATAACATTGGCCTCAGCCTCACAATCACAATATTAATATTAGGCCTCCGGTTTCACATTCATGGTAACCTAGGTTTCATCACAAACATATAAAATCATAAATAAGGGGCCCTCCTGGCCACCACACAACATACATTTCAGTTATGCATTCATATACATGCATCCATACTCTATGCTATACCAAGCATAATAATAATCACAATAAATTAAACTAAGGCAAAGGGAAGAAATGTTCACTCACTGTTCTGGGGTGGAAAACCACCCTCTTAGTATTCTCTTTGCAGTGGAAATCCTTCCGTCTCAGCTGTCGCACCTGGAGACACATACAAACACAGAATCACGATCATAAAGTGCATGCATGATATAATGCATGCTCATACTACTCTTGTACTCTTCTTTCTCTCTCTCTTTCTCTCTCTACCCTTTTTCTCTCTCTAATACACTGTCATAAATGATCTCGCTCTACTATCAAGCATTTTTCATCTATTTCAACACCAATAGCTATCAAAGCACTCTAATCTATCGATTTAAACGATAAACTAGAAAACCTCCAAATTTTAGGGTTTTATAAATAGTACTCGAGCTATATATTCTTAGATCTACACAAAATAATAGCTCAAATGAGAGAGAAAAGCTGAAGAACATGCTTATCTGAACTTGTAGGTGAGCTTAGAGCCATTTTTAGCTTGAATCTCTCTTCGATTACTGTTTACTGTGCCTCCTTTCCTTCCGAATCCTCACGATCCAACGGTTAGAACTCTGATCCAAGGAGATTTCGGGGTTTTGGTGTTGATTCTGAGTTCATAAGAACTAAAATGGTAGAATTTGATTGAGAAATGACTGAGATCAGTTTTAATGGTGAGAGAGAATGATTTTTGCTATTTTGGTAGAGAGAGAAAGCAAAGAAATCAAATGGGGAAGACGATCCCCCTGCTCGATGCATACAGGTTGTGCAATCCTCAAAGGTGTTGATACGTTTCAAAATGTATCGATACCTTTGGCATTTTTCCCGTAACATATCGATATGTTTGCCCCAGCGTACCGATACGTTTGGCTAAAATACTATTTATAAACCTGCAAGGTATCGATACCTTCCTCAACGTATCAACATGTTTCGTCACAATCGCACTCCATCTCTGTCACAAACGTGTCAATACCTTTGCCAAGGTATCGATACGTTTGGCACTGTTACAGAATATTTTGCTTGTAACGTATCGATACGTTTGGCCAATTACTATTCATTATACCTTTAACGTATCGATACGTTTGGCTTTCAACTCAAAAAGGTGTCGATACCCTTCTCCAAAGGTATCGACATGTTGAGCCTCAACTCCAATGTATCGATACGTTTCTTTGCTTCTAGTCCTCCTCCCAAGGACTATCACTTTAAATGACAATAAATTTTGGCTCATATATCGACACGGAGCCCATAATATGTTATTGAAAAGCCCTCTCTGAGATCTACAAAAATGACAACGAACTTTTTCTTAATTGGAGATGATTTTAGGATCAAAAATTCAGTTCTTTCTCATTAACTTATATCCCACACCATAATCTTACTCAAAACAAAATCTTCAAGTTTTATACCCTCTCGTGCATAATCTAAACATGATAACATGCACAAAAACTCTTGAGGAATTTACTATTATGCCCACAATACTAAGGGACGGGTTTCACACTACCACCAATCCTGTAGTTACAGTCAACATCCCGGCTCTTAAGGCCATCCATTATCTGGCACACACTTACTTGGGTGGCCTCCTTGAGGTCCATCCTCAAGCTACTTCACCTCAGCACTCACTTAGACGGTCTCTATCTAGGTCCGTCCTAGGCTACCACATCAGCACTCACCTAAGGGTTCATATCCCAGTGAACTCTCCCTCAGGCTACCACTCTGTAGCTATAGTATAAAAATCGGCTCGCATAACCGTTATCATTAATACTCAAACATAAACCCTGGTCTACTGGCTAAATTATCATCACAAAATGGTTATTCAAAACATCAATCAAATCAATCCCATGATGTAAATCATACCTCATTATAAAACTATACAAAAATATTCATTATCAAAACAATATCATAATACATGACCCTCATAATCGTAATCATTACTTAACAAAATCTAAAAACCTGGCCCTCTGACCAAATCATCATATAAAGATCATAAAATTTGGCCCTCTAACCATAACATCATATAACAAAATATAAATCTAGCCCACTGACCATATCATCATATAAAATCAAATATATATTTATCAAACCATATCAAATTCATTATAAAATCACATATTGGAGAGTAATAAGTAAAAGTCATTTATAACACATTTACATATCTTTGAAATCATAAAAGTAAGTTTAAAATAAAATAACAAAAGTAGAAAATAATCCACTCACAGGTTAGAGAGGGTTCGCACTCCCTAGAGTTCTTTGCTCAGGTCGTGATCCTGATCCTCACGATCAGTGCCTATATACGTGTATACCAAACCCCCATCAATACACATTTTTAAACTATAAATAGAACTCGTATGTGAGGAATGCATGCAACCCGAATTTTTAAAATCAATTTATACGTGAATTCGAGTAAAACTCTAGTTATTCAATCGGTTATCAAAGCCTCTTTACCAATAACTCACATTCGAATTAAACTAATGCATTAAGACTCGATTCTATGATTTACACATGCGAACCCCACATTCTCATTAGAACAGTAACTTGGGTGTTGTTTACCTTCACCCATATTTTTTGAATTCATATTTCTAGCTTCCTAGCGAGTTAGTCAATGTTTCTACACTCCAATGAGCACCAGAAAACCCAAGTTTATATGATAAAATTAGAAAAGCTAATACAAAACATAGTAAAACCTATTTTTTAAAAATGAGTTAAAATGCGAAATAAAAGTTATAGACAAATTAGAAACGAAGCTACGAACCTCGTGGTATCGTTGGTTTTCTTTAATTTGGCCTGGAATATCGAAAATCCCAAAATAAGCTCAGAAACCCTAACCTCCCTCTTTCGATTTCTACACTCCTTGAGGCGAATTGAAGCTACCAACGCGTTATAGACGTGGAAGGTGACAAGAGAGTAGAGAGAAATCAAAGAAAGAATGAAAAACAAGATATATGTGTTTATGAAGCAGAGAAGAAATGTGAAGAGAAAGGGAGAAGAGAAGAAGAAAAAAACAGGGGAAAAAGAGGGGCTCAACCCTTTTATAAAAGTGGGGGTAAAATTATCATTTTACCCCTAAAACCATAAGAAAAAAGCTTCCAGAAGTGTAAGAAAAACAGGGGAAAAAAATTGAACCTTCCATTCGTTCGAATGAAATATCCCCTGACTCCCTGGAATTTCTGGTGCTCAATTCGTTTGAATGAACTTCTCCTTTGTTTGATCGAATGCATTGTTCAAACGAATCCAAGCATTCGTTTGACCGAATGCTTCCTGCCTCAAGCTTTCCTTTTACAGTCGAGCTCCAGTTTAATTTCTGACATCCGCTCTCATCCTTGACCATTCTAACTCTTTTGAAATCTCATATTGATCCTCGAACCATTATAAATCTATACAGAATCCAGATGTATATTTAGGAAAAGATGAAAATACTCTTATTTAAAAATTCAGGGTGTCATAGTATGTCCATTCATCATAAACATCATCTTATAAGAATCTGTATATAATGCACGTATTATGTATGTATTTGAATGCTATGTATATGTATATGTGTATATCAGGCACATATCATCTCTGGTCCATGTCCAAGGCTACACACTTAACTGAACAGAGGGACAGTCCATACCCAGGGCTATGCACTTGATCGGGCATAGAGACAAATCTGTAAGGTATGCACATATCATGTCTGATCCATGTCCAGGGTTATGCACTTGATCGGATAGAGGGACAGTCCATATTCAGGGTTACACACTTGATCGGACAGAGGGACAATCATATCCGGATTTATGGATTATTACTGTGACACATGGACACGTATGCAATCATAATCATTAAAACAAAATAGTGTATCATAAAAAAAATTTCACTCACATAAAATTATGTATACATACAATCTCATAGTATATACATAACACTTGTATTATAGAAAATTTTCACATCATCTATAATAATACACATTTTAAACTATCTCTTAATTCTATGTTAGTTATATAATTAACTTTTAATGCTTTCATATTTCTTTCATGCTAATATACATCATCAACTAATGTATAAAGCTTTATTAATCATATCATGCTAAGAGAACACATATCCAAACACATATCCGAACAATTACATTAGGTTTTTTCCAAGCCCTAATCCCATTTACCGCATCAACACTTCCAAAGGTTCTTAATAACACAACACATCATTTTCATACACATAATTCTAATCATGAACATAATTATAAACATCACATTCAAAAGAATAAAGAGAATATAATTATTCTACTCTCAACACGTGAAATACATAATCATTGCTACTTTGTTAAAACCTTTTAAAATATTATGATTTCTTGAGCATTTAAGAAATAATGAAAAAATAAGGAGTTTCACTCACTTGTTTATCCACATCTCTCTAGATTCTATGTTATCAAATAAGATAACAAAATATCACACAAATCATTACTAACAATACATATGTATAGGATAGTCTCCTTTCCTTAATAGCAAATACATTTATTTTAGAATACCTTACTTATTATTCTTTACTAAGAGAGGAAGCTGTCACTCTCACTAAGCAAAGACAGTGCTAATGCAATGTACCTTAAAACAAAATCTAACATTACTAAAATTAATATACAAGATTTAAAGCTACTATAATGGCTCCTCATGTGAAAATCATAAACATTGCCTATGTTATCACAAACAAGGGACCATCCCAGTCACCACATAACAAATCTAACCATCGCTTCCTCATTATGATCATATGCTAGTTTATAATGCCCTAATGCAATAAAATGTAAGTTTTTCAATAATAACTATAGAGTCAATAACATAAGGGCGTGGAAAAATGATAAAGACATATCCATTTATTATCAAGCATGCTAGAAAACAAAATATCCGAGGTGAAACTTATGGCCCCAAAATTAGTCTCACAATCGTTATCATCATTGCACTCATTTTTCACATATACCTATGTCATTCATGATTAATATAAATCTGATTTTATAAAATAAATCTGTTGGCACACAAAACTAAAACAAGGCCATTGGCACATAAGGTCGAAATCATATGCATTGGCTCAATAGGTCATCAAGTTAAGATATATATCAAATATCATATCAATACATAAGCCCAAAAACTAAAATATTAGCTCTTCAGTTATACTCACAAAAGTCATGATCAGTATAATCAAACTAACATCACCATTGCATTTCATAGTAGTATAAATTCAACTCTACATGTCAAAAATTATAACGACCTTACTAGCCTCGATCATTTATACTACATCCAAAATAATGGTCTATGGATCTCACAACTCATGCAACAAAACATCTCCAGCCATTCGTTATAAATATACAGCAATTAACACATCATTTAGTCATTTTATCAAACACTTGGTATGCAATCGCCATGTCTTCCTATATTTTACGCAATTGTATACATCTTACTACAAAGTTTCATAATTGATTCATCTTATCACACACTGTACTTTTCTTGACAACATTCCTAATCATCACATCCATAATAAATTAACACCTATAGTCACTTAGACATTTCATCGAACACTTGGTGTGTCAAGTGATCCTAACCAATTTTTTTCTAAATTTTAAGCCTAATAAACCCAATATTACAATCATCTAATAACACAACTCTAAGAACAATGCGATGCTACCAATCAAAACAATCATTTTAAGCTAAACAGCCAAAATCAATCAATTTATAAATTAATCCATATCTTTCTCTTAAATTCATGAAAATATAGGTTTCATAGTGAGAACAACTCAACAAGAGTTTATTTGGCCTTTACGAGATAAAATTCTTGATTTTTAATGTTGAATCACGAAGAAAAACAAAATTTGATCAAAGCTAAAGTGGAGCTCTGAGCACTGTTTTAAAAACTTTTTGAAACTTGAAGATGAAAATCCAAGCGTAGTAAGGGTGAATTATGTTTATAAATTTTTGGCACAATAAAACTCCAACTAATAAGTCGTATATAACTACAACTACCTCCAAATCTTAGGGTTCAAGGAACAGTGACCTAAATACCATTTCTCTCTATTTATACACAAAGAAAGCTTAAAATAGAGAGATAAGCTTAGGCACGAACTTACCGAAGCTGGTGGAAGTATTCTGAGTCCCTTTTTAGTCATTTCTCTTTTTAGGCTACTATTTATCAATGAGTCTTCACTCTTGATTCTTCTTGAATCATCGAGTAAAACTTTGATTAAAAGGGGTTTCCATGTTCTAATGTTAATTTTGAGGTTATAGACACTGAAATGGTGGAGTTTAATGGAGATTTGGTTGAGGGGTTTTCTTCAATAGAGGGAGAGAAATGTTACAGACGAGGGAGAAAAAGGAAAAAGTAATAACGAAGAAGCCCTTGACATTTCATATATAATGAGGCTCTGAAATGATCAAAATACCCTCTGAAATATACCTAGACGTGCGATATGTTATCATGTATCGATATATGCTCCTCCATGTATCGATACTTCCTCACAAAAAAGGGTACGTTCACATTCTAGTCCGTCTATGTATCGACTTATGAATAATCCATGTATCGATAATTTTAATCGAAGATGGGGTTTCAGGCTCAAAAATATCCCGAGTATCGATACTTTATTCTTTACTGTTCATAAAAAATAGATGCTTCAGCCTTTACTGTTTATCATGATCACAGGGTATCGATACTTTAATGATACTACTTATCATTGTTCATAATGTATCAATACTTCCCCTTTAAAGTATCAATATTTCCTGTCTTGCGCTTGAGTGTCGATACTTCCAGTAAAAGTAACGATATTTTATGTTCTCTAGTATCAAGTATCGATACTTCTCACTTTCAAAGCCAAGTATTGATATTTTAATACTTCATGTATCAATTCTTTCTCTATTTTCTCTATTCGGGGATAGTAACTTCAAATGGCCATATTCTAGTTCTTTCTCATAGACTCATATTCTATACCACTTACCTTCTCAAAAATAAATTCAAGTATACCCGTCATCTAATGCATGATTTATACTCAACATTATGCAAGGAATCTCATGAGGGATTTACTATAATACCCATAAACTATAGGATGGGTTTCATAAAATTCTGTCTCACTTAATTGAATTTTGTCCTCAAAATTCTACATGACGTATATAACAAGTAGTAACAAAAGAGTAATACTAAGGCATACAACTCTTTTTTTCCTTAATAATCAAATAAATGTATTTTGGAATATCTCACTTGTTATTTATTACTAGGAGAAGAAATTATAACCTCTAACGAACAAAGATAATGATAAAAATAAAACATACTTCACATAGAAAATACAAGGATCTTTTTTTTTGCCTAAACACATACCTTCATACTGAAAAAGGTGTGGGTATTATTGCCTTATCAAGCCCTCTAATTCCCAAGTTATCTCCTCAACTGTGGCACTCTGCCATAAGACTTTCACCATCAGAATAGTCTTATTTCTCAATACTCGCTCTTGCCAATCAAGTATCTTTATTGGCCATACCACATAATTGAGATCGTCTCGTAAATCAACCGGTGGTGTTTTAAGTATATGTGATGGATCCAAGACATACTTCTTCAGTATAGATACATGAAATACATCATGTATCCAACTCAACTGTGATGGTAAATCCAATCTATAGGCTATTGGGCATATCCTTTCTACTATATCAAAGGGCATGCTATATTGAGATTGTAACTTTCTCCGATTCCTGAATCTGATTAGTCCTTTCTAAGATAATACTTTCAAGAAAACCTGATTGTCTATTTCAAGTTCCAATACTCTCCTCTAAATATCAATATAGGATTTCTGTCTATCCTGAGTTGCTTTCAATTTTTATCTGATAATCTTAACTTTTTTGATAGTGATCTCAATCAACTCAATATTATTAAGCTTTTTCTCACCAACTCCATCCCAACATACTAGAGTTCTGTATTTTCTACCATATAAAGCTTCATAAGGCGCCATCCCAATTCTAGCCTGATAACTATTATTATACGCAAATTCTATCAATGATAGGAGCGTATCCCAACTATATAAAAATTCAATAACACGTGCTCGAAGTATGTTTTCTAGCATCTGGATGTTTTTTTTGACTGTCTATTAGTCTGAGGATAAAATACATAACTAAAATTTAATTGTGTGTCCATAACTTTCTGAAGTCTTGGTTAGAATCGAGATATAAAATGGGGATCTCGATCTGACACAATAGTAATCAACACTCCATATAATCTGACAATTTAGCTATATATAACTTAGCCAATTTTTCCAAGGAGAAGTTTACTCGAATTGGTAGAAAGTGAGCTGATTTAGTGAGTCGATCTGTAATCACCCAAACCACTTTATGGCCAGCCTGAGTCCGAGGCAACCCGACCACGAAATCCATGATAATATCCTCCCATTTTCACTCAAGTAGAGGTAGAGGTTCTAAAGTTCCTGCAGGTCTCTGGTGCTCTCTTTAACCTATTGATATATTAAACATCTAGCCACAAACTCGACTATATCTTGTTTCAGCTTCGACCACTAATAACTCTCTCTGATGGTTCAGTACATTTTAGTACTGCCTAGGTGTATAGCAAATGTAGAACTATGAGCTTCCTCTAAGATAGCCTCTCCCAATACTCTATCACTGGGTATACAAACCCGACCTTTGAATGTTAAATTCCTATCCTGAGTGAAGTAGAAGTCACTCTCCTTGTCATATTTAATCTCTTGGGAAGCCTTAACTAACTCACTATCTTGCATCTGACCTTATCTGATCTGATTAACTAGGGTAGGTCTGACCACGAAATTAGCCATCAAGGCTCTAACCTCATCATACCCTAGTGATACTCTCATCACTTTCAGATCCATCAATAAAGGTATATAAGTAGTGCAAATATAAGCCAAATTGGCTGATAATTTCCTGCTCAAAGCATCTGCTACCGCATTTGCCTTTCTTGGATGATAGTTAATAACCAGGTTATAATATTTAATCAACTCTAACCACCTTCTCTGTCTCAAATTCAGCTCTTTTTGCTTAAGCAAATACCTAAGACTCTTATGATCAGTGAATATCTGACACTGCTCCCCATATAAGTAATGCCTCTATATCTTTTATACAAAAACCATTGATGCCAACTCTAAGTCACGGGTAGGATAATTTTCTTCATTCTTCTTCAGCTGTCGAGAAGTATAAGCTATAACCCTTCCATTCTGTATTAATACACATCCAAAGCCCTGCCTTAAGACATCACTATAAACCACATATTTATCTCCTAGCATAGGGAGTGTCAAAATCGGTGTCGAAGTGTGATAATTCTTCAGAGCTTAGAAGTTTTGCTCACATTGATTGTCTCAATAAGAGTGTAAAATATCACATTTTATCCCTTGATATTTAGCATCTTTATGCTTATTTTGTTCCTAAAGGTACTCATTATTCTTGTATTTTGATTTAGGATGCCATTGGAGGTGTTGATGGAAAACAAAGCTAACTAGGCTTTTTTTGGACACTTTCAACATTGCTTCGTAAAATAGGCATAACTATCTCCGATTTTGATGATTCAAGATTCTTTGAAAAGAGGAATGAACAATATAAAAGTTTCATAAAAAGGTTTAATATGTTTAGAGGCTATTGGAAGAGTAAAAAGTGAAGAAAATAATCTTTTCACTAGAGGTCAATGCTATGTAAAAGTGAAAGTGACCTTTGAAGGTTTAGAGGTATTTTTAGCATAGTTATTGATATCTAATGAAGAAGTGATCTTCTAGATTTTTATATTAAATGAATCAACCTTTCTATAGAGTACTCATAATACTGGTTTAGAGATTGTTTGGACCTTCAAATCCACCCCGAAAAAATGGAAATCTAGGTCCGCTTTGAAAAAGAGTAGTGTATAGTAAAATAAGGATATCTTGGCGTATAGATATCAGAATTAAGAAATTCAAAGTGTGTTGAAAAGTTAACTTTAAAAATAAAAACTTATATAAAGGGGTAAAGTTCATTTGAAAAAGGAAAAATCATGAAAATTGATCTGGAAGTTACGTTATAGTGCCAGCACAAGGCTGAGGTAGCTTAAGTTTCCTAGTGTGTTTAGGATTCTTATTTTTTAAACCCTAGGGTTTTCAAGATATAAAAGAGGAACATTTTTTGATACAAGGGGAGGATTTTATACTTCAAAAACATTATAAGATTCCAAGAACTTCAAGAAAGAAGAGAATCCATGATTGTATATCTATGGATTGCCAGAGACCTTGTAAAGTTGAGGATGAATTCTTTGGTTTGATTTTCATGTTTTGGATTATAATTTAGCTTCTTTTAATATTTAATAACTCTAGATTTATTTTTTAATTATTTATTTAAAATATTTGGAGATTGGATAAACTTGTATGTTTGGATTTCATAGATTCAGTCATGCTTTTTCTATAAAATGAGTTAATACATGTTTATTTTCGATCTTAATCAATTTCTGACGTGATTCTTTGTTGCTATATTATGGGAAGCATATATAGTCATCTTTGAATCTAGGTTTGGAGATTTTATGAGATTACATGTTAGAGACTTAATCTAATAAGTTTACTTAAGATATAAATACGAGCTTTGATGATAAAATTTCCGATTGAAGGAATTGTCCATAGTTACCTTCAATTGAGTTAGAAATAATCCAATCATGATTAGTCATTTCAAATGAGGGATTCCTAAGCTTTACACTTAATTAAATTGCTGTTTGGTTATTTATTTAGTTTATTTGATCAGCCTATTAAACCATTGTTTTTATTTTGTTATTTTTGTTGACGTTTCTATATTATTTTAGTATAGCTTGTCTTCAATAGTTATTCGCCAATTTTTTTGTGGGATTAACACCCCATTCTATATTGCAATTATCGTGGTATTGTTTTGGGCATAATCAGGTGCCCCCAATGTGGCCCCGCCCATCCCGCTAACATAGTGCCTAGCCTCAAAGTTTTATCCCTAGTAACTTAACCACTAAGTCCTAAAGGGCCTTATTGATAACTTGGTTCCAACTCCATATATAAAACCTAGTAACTTTCTCTCTCATTCTAATGTAAGACTCCTCCTACCCCTATAACCATCTCAAAGCTTGTCAGGAGTCACTTCTTGCTCAGGCCTTTATCCCGGTGCCATTCCCCGCCCTCAAAGACCAGGATGTTATAGGCCTACCAGCTTTCGTCGGCTCGTTCTCGAGTTCACAATCATACTGGAGGAGAGTTGGCTCTGATATTATATTATAATATCTGGTCCAAGCTTGTTAACAATATTGTTCGCTTTAGCTCAACCTTGGGGGCTTTACAGTTTTGTTCTTGATAATGGTTTATTTGAAGACTTCCTACTAGGTCACCCATCTTGGGATTGCTCTCGTCCAAGCACGCTTAACTGCGTAGTTCTTAGGAATGAACCACCACCTAACCCAAAAGATCTTGTTTGGGTATTAGAGTGCACAGCTTCGGCTCAACCTAATATTGTCCTCTTTAATTGCCTGCCAGTAGCCTGTCAGGTGGTGCCCCCAAAGTGGGTCAGGCCACCCCGCCTACATGTAGCCTAGCCTCAAGGTTTTGTCCTTAGTAACTTGACCACCAAGTTCTAGAAGACCTTGTTGATAATTTGGTTCCATCTCTACATATATAGTCCAGTAACTTTCTCTCTCATTCTGATATGGGACTCCTTTTACCCCCATAACCATCCTGAAGCCTGTTAGGAGTTGCTCCTTACTCAGGCCTTTGTCCGACGCCACTCCCCGCCCTCAAACACTGGGATGTTATATTAGGGGTGAGACAAGGATATTCGCCCTTAATCAAGAGCAGACTTAGGTTAATCTTGATATGAAAATAGGTACAATCACTCTCTTTAATAAGTTTTTCGATAGTACCAGGTATACATTTCAAATGAATAGAATTTTGTTCCCTCTAAGTCAAAAATTGGTAATTTATACATCTTTAGAACATAAATTGTTAAAAGGAAAAATAATCATTAGAACCATTCAAATATTAAGGATGGAGTAGAGTTAGAAGCCTTAAGTAATGAAATAAATATTTTGATCAGGAAGTTGTTTAAAAGC
>JAVXUL010144751.1:0-29965 GCA_035590515.1 Trichilia minutiflora
GGGCTATAGCTTCAATTGGCCATAACTTTTAGCTCGGATATTCGCTTGGAACCCATAATATATCAATACGAAGCTCTCTCCGAGCTCTAGAAAAGCGACAGGAACTTTTTCTCAATTAGAGATGATTTTGGGGTCAAAAATCCAGATCTTTCTCACAAACTCAAATATACTAAAAAATAAGCGAACGAGCTACCGATATGCACGATGGATGAAAAATCATGAACAGAAAATGTGATGAAGTTTCAAATATGCCCTTAAGGTACACACACGGGTGTGATAAACTCTCTCAAATATGATATTTACGTTGAATATGTTTGAACTTCTGGTGTGCCCTTGGTTCCTTCACTTGTGCAATAGCCCCAATATTATCACAGAGCAGAGTTATTTGATAACTCATATTAGGAACGACACCAAGTTGAGATATGAATTTTCACATTCAAATAGCCTTTTTTGCTGCTTCTGAAGCAATAATATATTCAGCTTTAATAGAGGAGTCCGCTGTCGTCATCTGTTTTAAACTTTTTCAACTGACAGCTCCTCTATTACATACAAAAATAAAATCAAATGTAGACTTTCTATCATCTAGATTTTACTAAAAATAAGAGTCTGAGTATCCCTGTATACTCAACTCCTGAGATCTATAAGTCAGAACTAAATCCTTAGTCCTTCATAAGTACTTAAGGATTGTTTTAACAACTGACCAATGTTTTTCTCCATAAGTCAAAACTAAATCCTTAGTCTTTCATAAGTACTTAAGGATCCATATGCTATATCAGGTCGTGTACATAGCATTGTGTACATCAAGCTACCTATAACCGAAGTATAAGGTATATTACGTATCCGTTATGCCTCTTCATCGGTCTTTAGACATATATCTTTTGAAACATTAAGACCATGATTGAAGGATAAGAGACCTCTCTTAGAGTTCTCCATACTGAACTTCTTCAGTATCTTCTCTATGTACATCCTTTGGGATAATCCTATTATCCTCTTTGCTCTATCTCTATAGATGTGAGTTCCTAAAACATAGGTCGCTTCTCCAAGACCCTTTATCGAGAAGGTTCTTGACAACCAGACCTTGGCCTCAGTCATTATACCTATATCATTACCAATTAATAATATATCATCCACATACAATATGAGGACCATTATAGCATGATCCTTAACCCATTTATAAACACAATATTCATTTGGGTATTGTTCAAATCCATGCAATTTGATCACATCATTAAATCATTTATTCCATCTTTGAGAAGCTTGCTTCAATCCATAAATAGATCGATACAGCTTACATATCTTATTTCTATCTGTAGTGGATATAAAACTAACAGGTTGTTGCATATAAATATTTTCCTTAAGATACCCGTTGAGGAATGCAATTTTTATTTCCATCTACCAGATCTCGAAGTCATGGTATGCAGCTATGGCTAGTATGATACGGATGAATTTAATCATAGCCATGAGCGAAAAAGGTCTCCTCATAATCTAACCCTTATTTCTGAGTGTATCCCTTGGTAACTAGCCGTGCCTTATAGGTCTCAACCTCACCATCCTTACCAAGTTTTCTCTTAAAGATCAACTTATAGCCAATAAGAACAATTCCTTCTGGTGGATCAACAAATGTCTAAACTTGATTGGCGTACATGGATTTCATTTCTGAATCCATAGCCTCTAGCCATTTACCTGAATCCTTGTCTAGGATAGCTTCTTTATAACTTCTAGGATCATCAAGATAATCAGCTTCTCCCACTAGGTAAGAGTCAAACTCTTGCTCATGTAGGAGACCGTATCACTCAGGAGGTTGCAATACTCTAGAAGATTTTCTAAGCAAAATTTGAACTGGAACTGAGGTCTGTTGACTGGAAGGTTCAGCCTCAGTATCATCATATTAAGCTTCTGAAAACCCTTTATTAAGCTCAATCAGTCTACCTGTACCACCTTTTTCCAAGAACTCTTCTTCTAAGAAGTGTGCATTTCTACTGATCGCAATATGCTGATCAATATGGAAGTAGAAATAATATCCTAAACTATCTTTAGGATATTCGATGAATCTTCTCTTCTCTAATTTTGCATCCAGCTTATTAGGGTTAACTATTTTAACATAAGTTGGACAATTCCATGATCTCATATAATAAAGACTGGATTTCTTTCCACTCCATATCTTATATGGAGTCTTTTGGATTGATTTTGATGGGACTTTATTCAGGATATACACAGCGGTCATCAAGGTATATCCCTATAAATACACTCGCAAGTCTGTGTAACTCACCATAGATCGCACTATATTCAATAAGGTATGATTTCTCCTTTCAGCTACACCATTCAACTGTGGTGTATAAGGAGGAGTCAACTAAAAGATAATTCTATTATCCTTTAAGAATTATTGAAACTCAGTACTCAAGTATACCTTTATGATCTGATTCTATATGTTTAATACTCTTTTTGGTCTATTTCTCTACTTCATTTTTGAATTCCTTGAATATTTCAAAGGAATCTAATTTGTATTTTATTAAATACACATATTCATATCGTGATATTTCATCGATAAAGGTAATAAAGTAGTCAAATCGTCCTCGGGATCTAGTGCTAAACGATCCACATACATCAGTATGTACGAGTTCTATAGCTCCTTTACTCTCTCACATTTACCTTTAAAGGGAGATTTGATCATTTTCTCTTGAAGATATAATTCATATGTAGGTAAGGATTCTGAACCCAATGAACTCAAGAGTCTACTTGTTCCAAGTTGAATCAATTTTCTGTCTCCAATATAACCCAATCTATGGTGCCATAGATATTTAGGATTTGTTTGATCCCGAATTCTTTTATTTGTAATGGATTTAATTGAATGGCTATCACTCAATTTTAGAACATATAATCCATTTATGTTTATTGCTTTGCCCACTAATACATTTCAAAAATGTATTAAACATTCATTTTCAGTAAATTGTATACTATAACCATCTTTACATAGTACAAATATTGAAATGATGTTTCTGATGGCATGAGCAAAATACAACACAGAATTTAATCTCAGAATGTGTCCATTAGACAATCTAAGTGTGCAAGATCCTTTGACTTCAGTAACAACTATTACGCTATTAGCCATTCTCAATACGATCTCGCCTCTTGACAATAATGAATAATTTTATAAAGTCTGTTGAGAGACACAAACGTGAGATGTAACTTCTGAATCTAATATCCAGGAATGATGATCTGAAGTGATACTCAATTCATAAATGATCATATTATAGCTACGTGTGCCTTCTAGGAGGTACTGAGGAAAGCTCCTCATTATATGTTCCATTTTCTCCCACTAATAAAACAATTTTCTTTATCAATTGAATGTGGTCCTAATCAAACTTTGTCAAGTCCAAAAATTTTTTATGGAGAACACCGTTAATAGAATTATTTTATTTTTTTATCAATATATCACAGTGTTTAAGACGCTAAAAAGAAACAGATAAACAAACTTATTAGTGATCTTGTATAATGTATATTAATCAACAATTTGATTTATACAACTTCAAACAATTTTGAATAATAACTATTAAACATTTCAAAAGTTATTAAATAGATGCTAATCTTATTAGCTCCCACTATTTAATTTGAATCCTGTACTCCCCAAACAGGACTCAAAAGTGTCGTTAGAATTTTGTTATTGTTATTAGTGGGGAATCAACATCTTAACATAATTAACCAACCTCACATCTTATAAATCTTGGTCAATTAACTCCAATAAGTAGGAAACTCATTTCCATTTACATCTCTATGTAAGATTTGATTATTTATTTAGCCCTAGCTTTGAATGCCTCACATTTTAAGAATCTTGGCACCTTAAGCCAGTTAAACCCGTACCATTGCGCTTTCTTAAATTGTTATTTTCACTCATCCCTCACATAATAGAAATCTTGATCAAGGTAAAAATATGCACCCAAGAACCAGACAATGGATTTATAAAACACAAATCAATACCCTCACATAATAAAAATCTTGGGATACTAATTTAAGTCAAAGACCTCCACGTCATCCCACAATGGGAGGTTAAGATTTAATAATTAGTATAGGGAGTCATTAAAATATTAATAAACCATTTATAAAAAAATTTAATCAAAACATTAATAATATTCATTCATCATATGAAGAAATATTATTAAATATTTCTTTCCTTCTAAATGGTTTCTATACAAAATTACCTTAAGGCTTTGTTTACTCTAGTTGCAAGCTTGAAGGTATGATGAATTTGAAGAACAAAAGTTTATGCTCTCTTCACTTTGCACCTTTCCCCACAATTCTTCACCATGGCCGAGCAAGAAGAATGAGAGAGAGATGAGAAAAATTCAATTTTACTTGCCTAAATAATAAAAATAAAATATCTTAATATTTATATTTTCATTTCCAATTATTTAAAACAACATTTATCTAATAAATATTGTAAAATAAGTGGAACAAATGTGATACATCCAAAAATATATTACATGGATGCAACCATCTTAAAAAGCAACCAATAGGCATTTTACACAAATAAGAAAATATGGACAAATGAAAACATTTCACATTTCCTCTTATTAACCACATTTCCACATAAACTATAAATAAAAGGTTTATTCAAGATTATAAGCCCTGAAACCGACAACACGAATGGTTTCTAGGGCATACACACTAACACTCCTCTCTCTTCAAGAGCATTCAGCTATAGTAACAAAGCTTTAGGGTTTGATCCTTTCGGAGGTTTTTATCCTTTTGGAACTTCAATTTTCATCATCTAATGCTAAAGGTTAGCCATACAATCTTGAATTTGATAATTATGTTAAAAAAAACCCATAAATGAAGGAAATGCATGTTAAACCCTAATAACTTGTTTAAGTATGATTAACATCATATACATTATTTTCAGATCTACACAAAAGCCTTTTGTAAAATCTCTAATATAAGACTTGTTACTATTTGATCTTATTGACCATGAATCTCCGTATCATACACATAATAAAATTCTATTAGTCATACCTATATTAATTTTAAAAAAAGAAAGAGTAAACAAAAAATGAACATACAGATTGTTAATATATTATATTATTATTCATTTAAATAATAATATTATCATAATATTTATTTTTTTAATTAATTCAAAGTCAACTTAAGTTAGCCAACTCTCGAAAATTGACTTTCTAAACTCTTGAAAATCATTTCAACTCATAACACTCCAATTCATTTTTATCCCCCCTACTCTCAAAATCACTCTCGAAAATCAAACATTTGAACTCAATTTCATCTCTTAATTCTCAAAATCATAACTATCAAAATTATTCTTGAAAACAAATAATTTACACTGAATTTGAGAGTGGTATGAAAATTTATGGAGAATATATTTATGAACAAAATAGTGCACTAATTACAATTAATATTATTATTTTATCAAATTTAAATTCAAATATAATATCTAAACTTACATTTACATATTTATTTTATAAAAAAATTTAAATTTTGTTATAATGAATTAATATTTTAAATTATTAAGAGAGACTCATATTTTCTAAAGAAATTACAATATTCAATTTGTTATACCACTGTAAATTTAGTTTTTCACCGTAAAAAAATAGATGATTTACAATGTTACAAGAGATTCGAGTGAAACTGACAGAAACAAAAAAGGAGATTAAAAAAAGGAGAGTTAATAATAATTTATTAGTTAAGAGTAATATAATTCAAAAATAATCTTTGACTAACTTTGGTGTAGTTATAAATTTAGATGCACCCTTTTTATTTAGGCTAGGATTCAGTAATACGGTTCTCTCTACCTTAATTATATAGTAAAAACCGACAAAACATAATTGGAGTTTAATAAATTTTTTTTTTTACTACAAGATTAAAAATATAAATATTCTTTGTACAAATGAATATAATGATATTGTTTGATTGCCATATATTCTGTACAATTTATTTTTTCTTTGTTATAGTAAATTTACTTTGATAAAAGTACAAAATAAATAAAAATTATATAATACTCTCATATTAATTTACATCTATAAAAATTTTTTATCATTAACACTACTATTTTTCTTAACAAATAATTTTTTTTTATAATTTTAGAAAATTACAAATATTTTTAACTTTTTTTTATGATAAATATCTTTAAAATTTAAAATGGATGACAAATATTCTGTATTATCTATTTTATCTTTTTTTTATAATATAATTATGTTTATATCCTTTTTTATAACATTTTTATAAAAATAAGAATATAATAACAATTACATCATAAAAAATTATTTGTCAATTAGTTTCGAATCTCCAAATTTTTTTTGGTTTTTAAGCTTCGCATATCTGAACTTTTATCTCACTTCATCCATAATTTTTTTGTTTAGATTTTCTAAAGATAATGTCATTATCGGAAGCTTCAAGAAAGTACCGTTGATCGGTCCCCTCTAAAATTTTTTTGATGTTTACTTGTATATTAATCCCACCATAAAGTATCTGTCATTCTCCCATTTCCAGCAATGCAACGTCAAGTTTTTAATGGATATCTCCATTATCTAACTAGAAGATGTTGAACAAACCACCACCACACCAGAACAAGATCGCAACCCACATGGGTTCTCTGAGACAGATAGTTTCTTGTCCAGAAGTTTTATTTGGAAAATCTCAGCCATTGCGTATACAACTGGAACCTCTTACGGTAAGGAGACACCGCAGACGACAAAACCCAACTAACAGCTCACTGTCGTTTACACAAACAAGAGAAAACTGGAAACGATAGCTGGCATGAACTTTTGACTCGGGTTTCTTGGCCATTCTTCCTGGGGATTTATGATGATCACATCGTCAACTGACATTTTCTGCAAAGAATACCATCAGTATTTCTGTTTTATACGATTTTTTTACTATAATATTACATTATTGTAACATATTTTATATAATTTATTTTTTTATTTTTTACTTTTGACAAATATATTAGATAATATGATAATAATATAACACTATCATACTATATTAATTTTTATTAAAAAATTTTTATATAAGTTTTTATACATACCAACACTTTTTCAATATTTAATTAGATCATAATTTTTTTAATAATAATATTAAGAATACAAATCTTTTTATACTCATTAATATAACAGTATGGTATAATTGTTATGTATTCTATAAATTTAGAGAAGCAAAATAAAAATTTATAAAAATAAAATAAAAAATTACATAAACATGTAATATAAATCTAATTTTATTATATTAATTTATTTTAAAAAATTTATAAAAAGTTACTTTAACATAACTATTCAATCTTCCATTTGCAACAAATTTTAGAATTATACAAAAATTAGTAAGTGTTGTGCTTTGCCCTTTCATTCCAGCCTATATTTAAGGGTATTTTTTATAACCATAAATGAAATCAATACATATAAGTAAAAAGGACGAACAGAAAATGGCAGAGTTGACGCAGAAAACTACATGAAAAATATCTTGTGCCCAGTTTTTGTATTTCTGATTATTAGAAGATGACCCACCATATGATCGAACTTAAATTTTAAAAGTATATTCATAATATATATATATTTTTAATATAAACAGTTATATTATTATTTGGATGATTTAAACACATATTTGAAAATAATTTTGAAGATGCTTATTTCAGGTGAAAATTTTTTATTTTCTATCAATTTTAAATTATTCTTTTGGTTAGTCTTTATTTGAAATTATTAAAAGTATTTATTCTATTGTTATTAGTAATTATGAGATAAATTTTATACCTATTTAATTTACGTTTGTACTTAAAAATTTATAATGAAGATTTGAGTGAACTCCAAAAACAGTCTCATAATTTTTATTCTTCAAATCGAAGGAGTTTCCACGTTAAGAATTGGCTCATATTGATCATTTTTTTGCTGTCCTATATTTGCATTTGTTGTATTTGTTTAGTTCCTTATAAGTTCAATCAAAAAGAGAATTTTATAATTTTTTCTATAGAATAGTATCAGAGCTTGATTGATATTGTATTAGATTGAATGATAGAATTATGTATAAATATAATAGTTAATTTGAATAGAATAAATTATCATATATATGAAATATTGATATTTATCGATGTTTGATAAAATAAAGTCAGAAAACATGAGTGATTCTGATTAGACTCTTAATCATAAAGTTGTGTGTGGGTTAATCCGATAGTTTATAGATAATAATTTTTAGAATCATATTAACAAGGAAATATATGCTAGAATTTTGTAGAACAAGCTTGAGTCATTATATACGAAGAAGGCTAGTAACAATAAAATGTTTTTAATTAAAAAAACTTACGAGCTTAGAATATAGAGATGGTAATCAATTTTAGATCATTTGAATGAGTTTTAAGGATTGTTAGCTTAACTTTCAATAATGAACATTAAATTTGAAGATGAGGTACATGATTTGTAATTACTTGGTACGTTGTCAAACATTTGGAAGATTTTGCATATATTGCTCTATAAATTAGGTCCTAATGGTATAGTTACTATGAATATTATTAAGAGTGGGATCTTGAATGAGAAAATTAGAAGAAAAACTCATGGTTCTTCATTAAATTTAAAAGTCCTTGTTACAAAGAAAATAGAAAGAAATACTCATGGTTCTTCATCAAATTTAAAAGTCCTTGTTATAGAGAAAAGAGAAAAAAATTAGAACAATAGCCCAAGAAATAAAGGCAAGAATAAAACCAAATTTACATAATGATAGAAGAATGTAGAGTGTTATCATTGTCGTAAGATGGGTCACATCAAAAAAATTATTTTCAGTTGAAATGAGAAAAATAAGAATAGAAATAATGAAAAAGAAAAGGAATAATCATGACAAAGATAGTCGTGTTACTACTATATCAAATGAACTTGTCGTTATATACTACGATAATAATGTGAAAGCTACATGTGGTGAGTCAAGTTAGGTTATTGATAGTGGAACATTTTATTATATTACTTCTAGAAGAGAATTTTTTACTTTTTATCACCAGGTGACTTGAGTACATTAAGGATAGGCAATCATAGTTTGATCAAAGTAACAGATATGAGAGAAATTAGTTTAGAAACTAAAAGTGAAACGCCACTACTTTTCAGAAATGTTAAGCATACACCTGATATTTAACTTAATTTGATCTCGATTGAAAAGCTTGATGATGTTGTATCCTGATTTATCAATTGAGGGTATTTTGGTTATTTTTGACACCCAAAAATACTTTTATCATTTTGAAAATCTTATGTTTAGGTGTCTCATTGGTTAAGTAGATCTGTATTGATAATTATTAAATGATTTAATAAGTTTTGGATAAAATTTGTTAAGTTTTTGAGAAGTGACTATAAGATTTTAACTGTGTACTCTAGTTTTCAAATTAAATATCATTTGATTAAAAAGTTCAATTGATAATCCGTTTATTTCTACTTGAAGAGGACTCAAATATAAACAAAATAAGTTAAATTTGAGTCAAATCCGAGATCAAATGATAGAGAATCGAAGGCAAGAACAGACTAAGTCACTGTCAGATTCTATGAAGATTTCTTGAATGGATATTTAAACTTCTAAACTAAATTTTTATTGATATAGAAGGAATTTTGGATCAAGGTTTATTTTTATTGAAAGAGGGTAGAAAAATGATTTTATAAAAAGAAAAGAAAGTAAAATCGGATCCTGGATGAGAGAGAAAACAATATCGACACACAAGAACTTGAATGATATTTTTTACCAGACCAAAGTATCGATACCAAGCCTAAAGGTATTGATACTTAAGTACAAAACTCATCTTTTTTCACGCAAAATCGATATTTACTGTACAAGAAATATAAGTATCGATACTTCAACATGAAAATGACAATTTCTTGGCATATATCAATATTTTTCAAATGGGAAAGGTATATGTATCGATACTCAGCTCCAAAACTTCACATTAATTTTTATAGATTTAAAGGAAAGTATCGATACTTTGGAAAAGAATATTGATACTTAGATTTGTAAAAGTGCGATATGCTATCTATGATGAAGAAATGGTTTATGCGTATGGAAGTATTGATATCTTTAAGAGAAGTATCGATACTTGAAAGTAAGAAATAAATGTATTCACAAGAATATCGAAATATTTAGCAAAAATATTGATACTTATGAAAGAAATTATCGATATTCAAAAGCAAAGAATCGATATCTTCTACAGATAAGATCTACCGACTTAGTTCTGATATAAGGAAGATAAAAATATAACTTAAAAAATGACCATTCACCTAATTCTAGAATCTTCTTCATTTTAATTTCTCAAGTTTATAAATGTATGAGATATTATAAATAGAGGTTAAGGGTAAGAGATGGATTATTTTCTCTTCTTCTCTTTTTTTAAAGAGAAAACACAATAGAGAGAGAAAGAGAATTTTGAGCATAACTTCTCATAAATATGTCAGATTAATGTACAATTTGTACCATTAGACTTGTACTGATGAGAGGAATTGGATTCTAATCACACATTATTAAAAAGTCATCGAAATAGGACACAAAACTTTGATAAAGTTTTAACAAAACTTGAAGTTTTCTACCAAAAGTGGAGATCTTGTTCTTCTAAATCCTTATTAAAGCCTCCTAGCATAATTTGAGTTTGATTAGAATTTATATATGATTTATGAGAATGAGTTTAAATTGATCATTGAGGATTTAAACATCTAAGTATGATATTGATAAAAGAAGAATAAGTTGATTGAAAGATGATATTATATTAAGAAATTGTAAGGGCTGGGTTTGAAGGGAGACTTTTATAAAGGTGCACAGATTATATTAGAGATTAATTTTTGGCAATCTTGGTATCAAATTGAAGCCTTGGATGTGTATTTTAAGATGGTCCAAATCTCATTAGATTTTATTAAGCTTTTAAAAAGTTATGGTAATTTTTATAAAGGTGCACAAGCTATAATATGAATATACGATGTCTAAATTTAGTGAATTTTTTATATTGATGCAATTCAAATTTAGATAAGTGTTCTTCAACAAAGTTGTAGTCTTTTATCTTAACTTTACAATGGTATATAGACACCCAAATCGATGTTCGGTTAGAAAGTTATCCTTGAAATAAGGCATACTGGTTCAAGGAGTAATGCATTATGATTATAAGAATTGGAGCTAGTAATCATATTTATGTTAAATAGAAACTTATGATTATTTGAGGTTAATTATTAATGTGAATATCAATATGTATCGATAGACATCGAATACTAGAGGAAATGCCCAAAAAGCAAAGTGAAGTGACCTTACATGTGAGTGATTGTTTTTGACTCCTGTTAATTATTTTTAAATATTTATAAAAACTTATATTTTATACCTTAAGGCATTAGACATTATAGTATGATTATGTTAAGGAGGCGATGAATTTTTAATTGTGTGAAGATCGAGAATGTCTCTTATTTGTGGTAGTTATATATAGGATGATTAGAGTGTGATGGTGGCATGTTATGTAGGTCAGAGCCTAGCTATGATTTCTATAATATAGATTTTGCAATATGCTTTATGTATAGATAACTAAGTTTGATTTAGAATTGAAAACACTTTATGGCCTTATGGTGTTGAGATCGTATATATTTCAGTTTGTATCTTTATAAATTATTTGATCGATGAAATTATGAATAATGAATGGGAAATTGATTTATAATTATGTATTTAAGTTGGATGATGATTATAATGAATATATAATCATTGGTATAAAATTTTATATACATAATATAAATATAGAAATAAGGTTAAGGAGGCCAAACATATTGTTGATCTATATGATTGTTGATTTTATGAAAATGTTTAATGGAATTGATAATGAACTTCTATATGAATATGATTCCCTATATGAGCAAACTCATATATGACTTGAGATGATCGGTAGTGTAAACTTGAAGGGTCTACGAGACTAACATATTATTAAATAAAGTTTGATTTATGTATGCTTAAGATTAAGAATCTGATTATAGAAATACCGTCATGGATTTGAGTTATATTATTATGATATGGATTAAGGATGGGAGATGTATATATATGTATATATGATATAGACTCAGACATAATTATGAGGCTTTATATGTGACCTCAGTTAAAGAACCATTGTTCCGTTTTTGTGATGATATGGGTTAAATGTTAAGATTAACCTTGAGGGCTAGGGTTATTTAATATATGAATTATGACTTATTTTATTTATATATGATTGAGGCTAGAGATCACCTATAGATGTTGCTGAGGCACAGAATTGAGCATGTGACTGGATTCCTGTGAACTCAAATTTTACAGGTCTATCTTTCGATTTTGACTTGCAAGGTTGTACCTCTAAGCCTTGCAAGATAATAACACACTAAAGAGTGACACCAAGTGGGTTTTTCGACAGAGAAATTTTGATGCCTAAGTCAGCAAAAATATATATGGAGAAAGTAAAAAGAAAAAGTTTCAGTCTCAGTTTTCATATTCTCTTTGAGAGGAAAGTCTGCTCTTAGAAAAGGAAAGATGTCGAGAAAGAGAGATTGGATCCTTTTGTTTATCCTCTTACTTCGCTTTTATTCACTCTTCCTATGATGGAACTTGGCATAGGAAAATAGAAATGATGGATGCTCCTTGCTATTGGACAGTGTGATAGCTACATTTCATTAATGTTCTCATTATGTTAGAATTGTAGGGTCTACCACTGCCATATCATCCAAAGTTGACAAATGATGGGACAAACGGATCAGATTTACAGGGTCTACCATTGCCTTCTAATCATTCTCATTTTTAAACTGGCGGATTCCTCAAGGTCAGGTGTCCTCCGGATCAAGGATGGGGCATGATTGCTTTCTGACCTGAGGTTGACTTTATTGAAGGATAAAACAACTTTTAGGGAGAATGAAGGGGATCGGGTTTAGGCTTTTTCTTTCAAGATCAGGGGAGACACGTGTTCATGGGGAAGGTCCCCATGTTTCGTTCTTACTTTTTACTCAAACATATTGTCCCCTAGTTTTTAGGCACGAGACTTGTAAGGCTTTCGTCAAAAACTATAGTCTGGTGATATGACTTTTAGGACAAGGTTCATCTAAACAGGGTCAGGGATTCTTGGATACCCATTAAGATGAAGGGTTCCCCTTGGTGATACAGCCAATACCTTGAAGATGCTGCCCAATCATTGACAACTCTTATTGATGAGGCCCCAAAAATTACAGATGACGTGTCTACATCTGGACCCTCGATCCCTTACTCATTAAATGCTGTCTACGTGGGTCATTTCATAAGTCCACATATAAGTTGGCATTGCTCTGAGTTTTGAGGTAAATTTAAATGCTTGGCTCCCAGAAGGCACGTGTCACAAATTCTATGGTAGGGAGTCTGACCATTTTCCTTGAATTGCAGATGCATTATAGGGTTCGGACACTTGGCTCTTCCCTGATCATTTAAATACCAACGGTATGGATCGGGGACTCCTCATGTATAAATATGTTCCTTCTTTTTCTTCTTTTTTTTACCATTTTGCTCTAAAAACTCCATCTGTGAAAAAATCCTTCGTTCTTCGTTCCATAGATTGTGTACTGCTGTCAGTGTTTGATCGTCGTCCCTTTTGCAAACACATATTTCTCATAAATAATACCCCGATAAACACATTCCCCTTACAAACTCTAACCCAATCCTTATTCACAAAAACTTTATCTTTTTCTTCTAGGAAAGTAGGGGTATCGTCTATCATTTTTTTTTATTTCACAGTGAAGTGGTCGGTCACCTGAGGGCTCTGAGACAATCACACTTACAAGTTCATTGACGGCCAAAATTTTCACAAGCCTACAGTTTTCACCACCTAGGAGAAAGAGGAAAAATTCAACTTGATAAAGAAAAGGGTGTGTGGGTGTTTAACAATTTTAAACTATTTACACTGATCTTATTTTTTGCAGGTGTCCATTTTTTTTGTTGGATATTCAGCTTTTGGGTTTTGTAGAGGTGTAGTTTTCTAGGTAAGGATGGAGATTTTCTAACATAATTAGGTTAGGTTGTTGTGTGTCTTGATGGTTTTTATTTTGGGTTTCTGACTCTGTGAATGTTTTCTTGTTATGTCTTGGTTTTTATCCCAATGATTTTCAACGATCTCTGATGAATTTACAACGAGGGAGAAAGAAGTATGGCTAACGAAGAGTATCTAATTGATACGGCCCGTGCAAGGATGGAGTCTACTGGTATTTCCATTCGCGCTCAAGAGAGCGAAGATGATGGAAGAAATGTCATAGAGCAGGCCCAGGCCAGAGGTCCCAACGAGGCAGATTGATATCCTTCAGTCATTACTGAGGCAGATTTGTTTGCTTATAGTCAGACGTTATGTATTTTTCACGATGTGCTGCTCAGGGTGTCATAGATGAAAGAGATCCTGAATGCCCTTGCACTGAGTGAAATAGCTGTGAATAAAGAATATCTGCTGCTAGGGGCCCAACTACCCTTTCAACCATACTTGGTCAGGGTTTTTAAGGCACTCAAGATTCCTCTATACCATCTTACCCTCAATAGCTGGAGGCTTTTGAGTGATCTCTTCGTGTTGAAGGCCCTTGCCCGCAGTCTTGCCCCTATCTCGAATGAGATTTTACATTTATACAGCCTTAGGAAGAATCCCAGTCAATATTCGGGATGGTATTATTTATAGGCACGTCAAGAGTACTAATCCAAAGTGAAGGGAAATCCCCCTATAATAAAGACTAGAAGGATCACTGGTTCATTGTCAGAGGAGACTGGGCGAAGGCTTCTTAAGATTCCAGTCTATCTACCTTCCAAGAAATAGGTGTGTGAAATTTTATTCCACTAGTGGCTGATATTCTTTATTGACTAGGCTTACTAACATCATTTTCATTTGCGCAGATGTGGGGAAGGAGTAACCCGACATTCTTATAGGTGTTGTTGATAAATTATTGTCTCTACCTATCACGAACGTGAGATACATCCTGAGTGTAGACAACTTGGTGAAGTCAGATCTGGTGACGAGGGCAGTGACTAAGGGTGAACTAACTAAGGTGAAGACATAAATAAATAAGGGTAATTCTCTGACTAGTCTCTTAATGATTACCTACACCCCGTTGAATAAATTCTGACAATCATTTTTACTTCATACAGCAGCAGGGACCAGAGGGTTTATGACTAGTAGGAGACAGAAAGCGATCGAGGTTTTAAGAGGTTTACTTTTTAAGGGGGTATCAAAAGTTCCAAAAGTCGCTGATCCCTAAGCCAAGCCTCCAGCTGCAAAAGGAAAGGGTCCACTGAAGAAGGACCAGTTGAAGGCTCCCGAGAAGGGAGGAAAAAAAATAAGCATCTAAAAGAGAAAGACATCTCGATTAGGAAACCGAAGTGAGTTCTAGAAAGATAACCTCAGGGGGTGACCTGGCGCAAGTCAAGGATAAAGAGAAAAGGCCTATAGAGCCGGATTCGACCTAGGCGAGGAAAAAGAAGAAAATCAATCTTTCGTCCTCTATAGTGGGCAGCCAAGAGATGAGAGCCTTGGGTTGTGAGGAGGGCGCAATAGTCCATCAGGCCTCAGGTTTAGGGGTAAAAAGTGGGGCAGGAAAACTCGCCCCCATATGACCTTACAGATCAGGAGAGCGACGGGGATGCCTCGAACCTCAAAAAGGTCCTACTCGAAGATCTCTCAGAGAAAAAGAGGGAAGAGTTCGGGCTTCTCCTCCTCATAATGAATTAGGATCGGGAGGTGATTTTTTCATAAAAGGCTGAGGACATGGGAAATGTACATCCTACAGAGTCCCTTAAGTACATGAGCATATGGACGCATACGGTAAGTTTTTTCTACGCTTAAACTCTATAACTTTGGTAATAAGATTTGACCTGTGGTACTAGCCCCCACGTTGTTTACTTTGATTAGAATGCTTTCATGCTGGACTTATTCATGGAAGATCTGTTAGATACAATAAAGGTCCAGGAACAAGCCTACTCAGCAGTAAAAAAACTGAAGAAGAGGTCCAAAGAGAGAGTCGCGGTGGTTCAGGAGCCAGGGAAAAAACTGAGCTAATAGTCAGGATCTCAGCCCTCAAAGAAGAGAAGTTTCAGTGGGCTGCGGAGAAGAAAACTCTGGAAACCAAGCTTTTGATAGCAAAGGTCGGAGCCAAGACCGTCACATCTCAAAATGAGGAATTGGAGGGGAAGAGACGAAAGCTCACTGGCTATCACAATAAACTAATAGACTTATATCAATCCCTTAAGGCAGAGGAAACCAGGATGAATGAGTAATTGTCAATAATTATGTGCCACTGACGTAGAAGATAAATATAACTAGGCATTAAAAGAAAATAGCTCCCTGGATAAGCAACTGAAAGGAGCGTAAATTTTCTTGGATTGGTTACAAAAGGAGATGGAGGAGGTGCTAGCCCAACTAGAGTCTCGCTATGATCAGGGGATCGATGAAGGCGTGGACTTGACTAGCCACCTCTTTCTTCAAGTCAATCTAAAAATAAATCTAAGTTATTTATTCAACTAATTGGATCAAAAAGTTCCAGGGACCTCCCAAAAACAGGCTCTTGATGTTCCTCCTAAGGCCTCTACTTAGGTTATGATGCGGCTACTGATAAAAGGAGACCCAAGACTAAAGATCACCCTGACTCCATCACAGGAGATGGACTCTTAGAGGTAACAGTTATTAGTGTAAGAACTAAGGGCTCTTAGGTTTTATCAGGTAATTGAGAAAAAACTCCTCCTATCCCCCAAATAGATGACATGCTGGTGGAAGTATCCTTAGATGATGAGGCTAACCTTTATCTTAAAAACTGGTAGTTGTTAGTGTACTTGTATACTAGTATATTTTTTGTACATAGATTATTCTTTTGTAAACTGACATGTTTATAACACTATAGGAATTTTTCATATAGAGTCTAAGTATATATTGACACATTTGTACTCAAAACACGTCAGTAATAAAAGATTTACTCTTTTTCTTTTATCCTATCCATTGTCTTTTTGACTAATAGTTCTAACATCCAATAACATCAGTCCTATGATTAAGTACGATAATATCTGTTGGTCTTTCTAACATCTAGTTGGTGCTTTAATGTTGGATAAATCGATTAGATCTTTGATATGTGTTAACGATTCCATTACCACCCGTCTTAGTATTAGGACTAGGCTCTGTAGGGGCTATCCGAAGTCTGAGCTCAATGAAGGTAAGGTGTCTTAAGATAAAAGCCAATCATAACACTAAAGAAAATAACGGAGGTACTCAAGGATGTACCCTATTTTCCCTTCAGTCACAAGTAGGGATGCTCGACATAGATTAAGGCTTACTTCTCTGAAAGTACCTGACACGAGTTAGGGCTTACTCTTCTAAGAGGCCTAACATGGGCTAGGGTTTTAGCTCGACTAGTATCATTTATGTCTCGAGTGAAGATCCATTCTTGAGCATTACATTAAAAGAAGGAGATGCCTGACGTAGGATAGGGTTTACATTATAAAAATGCCTAACGTGGACCAAAACTTATTTTTTTGAAAGTACCTAACATGGGTTAGGACTTACTCTCCTAAGAGGCCTAATACGAGTCAGGGTTTTAGCCTGAATAGTGTCATGTATATCTCGGTTAAAGATCCCTCATCGAGTACTACACTAAAAAAAAGAAGACACCTAACATAAGCTAGAGCTTACTTTGTAAAAATGCTTAACGTAAATCAGGGCTTACTTCTTTAAAAGTACTTGATGTGGGTTAGGGTTTACTCTCTTAAGAGGCCTAAGGCGGGCTAGGGTTTTAGCTTGACTAGTGTCATGTATGTGTTGGGTGAAGATCCATTCCTGAGCACAACACTAAGAGAAAGGAGATGCCTGATGAAGCTGAGCTTACTTTGTAAAAATATTTAACATGGGCCAGGGCTTACTTCTGTGAAAGTACTGGTGTGAGTTAGGGCTTACTCTCGCAAGAGGCCTAATGTGGGTCAGAGTTGCAGCTTGACTGGTATAATGCCTGCCTTGGGTGAAGATCCATCCCCGAGTACTATACCAAGAGAAAGGAGATACCTGATGAGAGTTAGGGTTTACTTTTCAAAGAGACCTAATGTGAGTCAGCGTTTTAACTCGATTGGTACAATGCCTGCTTTGGGTGAAGATCCATCCCTAAACATTACACCAGGAGAAAAGAGATACCTAATGCGAGTTAAAGTTTACTCTCCAGAGAGGCCTAACGCTGGTCAGGATTTTAGCTCGACTAGTGTAATGGATATCTCGGTGAAGATCTATATCTGAGCACTACACTAGGGGAAAGGAGATACCTGATGTGGGCTAAAGCTTTATATTTCGAATAATCAAGAGCTTGGAAGAACGCTAGGCAACACAATTATCTTTATTTCAAATAATGTGGCAAGTACAAAGGATATTTTGATAGATTGTTTACAAGTGGGCTATCATGAGAAGAAGACTTGCCTTAGGGGTAGTACTTTTTTAGCATTTTCGTATTTCAAGCTTTATTTAGGATACTGTCATCTGGTCTAGATAGTTTATATGCGCTTGACCTCACTGTCCAAACCACTTAATGGGGTCCTTCCTAGTTAGCGTCTAAAGATCCTTCAGCTACTGCTCTAGTGTCCTGAGCACCAAGTCTTGCATTCTAAAGAATAGAGGCTTGACCCTTCTATTATAAGCACATGACACCTTTTGTTGATGTGTGGCCATTATCATTAAAGCGCTATCCCTCACCTCTTCACGCGTATTAAGGTTTAAATGCATGACTTGTTGATTTCCTTCTTCGTCAAAGTGGAAGGTATGAAAAATAGAGATGTCCATCTCGATGAAAATTATCGCCTTAAACCCGTAGGCCAGTAAGTGTAGGGTTTCCCCTATAACAGTCTTAGCTGTTATACTGTATGCCCATAAGACTTTCAAAAGTTGATTTGCCCATGTTCTTTTTGTTTTGCCAACTTTTTTTTAACAATTTCTTAATTGTTTTGTTGGCAGCTTTGACTTGTCCATTTGCTTTGGGGTGGACAGGAGATATCAACCTTAAATCGATGCTTCAATTGCGACAAAAGTCCTCTAGTCCTATGTTGTCAAACTGCTTTTCATTATCAACGATTAACACGCTGGGGACGTCGTGTTTGTAGATGATGTTCTTTTGAAATAAAGGCAATAATGTTTCTGTCCATGATTTTAGACAAAGGCTCTGCCTCTACCCACTCAGTAAAGTAGTCAATACCACAATTGTATACGGCCACGGGCTCAGTAAAGTCATTAGATTCTTCGAAGGTTACCGTTGGATATCTATAAAAATTTGATAGGCCTGTCATCTACGGATCAGATCATAAGCATTCTGCTTCATGGTGGGCCAGAAATACCCTTACCTCAGCACTCGATGCACTAGGTTTCTGTTACCATCATAGTTTTTACAAGATCTCTGATGCATCTTTTTGAGCACTTCTTTTGTCTTTTGGGACCCGACGTACCTTAAATAAGGGTGCTGACCCCTCGTTTATAGAGAATGCCTTCATTTATCGCAAATCTAACAGCTTTTCTTTTGATCTCAAGGGCTTCATTCTTGTTAGGAGGTTGGGCATCCTCTTCGATATATCTATGAATCGGGTCCATCGAGGTAATAGGTTCTTTCTGAGAGATCATCACTCTGTCTAAAGGGGGAAAGTTTATGCTCTTATGCTCCAGAGTTTCCACAGGAATTGGCTTTAAGATATTCCTGGTAAAGGCTGAGGTGAGCTTTGATAGAGCATTGGCTTGGGGGACTTTGTGCACCTCTATCTTATTGAATTGGCTAATTAATCGAAGAATTTCTAACAAGTAGGCCTTCATATTTTTCTCCTAAGCTTGGTATACCATCTTTATTTGGTTGATCAAAAGTTATGATTCACTATAAACTATGAGGATTTGTGTAACATCTCCGATTCGATGAGGGTGGGAAGTGGCGTCGGGACGAGGGAGCCTGAGCAAGGAGTGGCTTCTAGGATGGCAGGGGACAGGAATGAACCGAATCCCACATCAGAATGAGAGAGAAAGTTACTGGGCTATATATATAATTGAAACCAAGTTGCCAAACGAGGCCTTTTGGGATGGGTGGTGGTTTATTCTCAAGAATTACGCAGTTAAGCATGCTTAGGCGAGAGCAGTACCAAGATGGATGACCTCTTAGGAAGTCCTCATGATAACCCATTCCAAGAACAAAACCGTGAGACCCTAAGGGTTGGGCTAAAGCGGACAATATCGTTGACAAGCATTAGATTGGGTACAACATTATGGTATCAGAGCCAACTCTCCTCCAGTACGATGGTGGTTGTTTGGGGACAAAGCAAACGAAAGTTGGTGGGCCTATAACATCCCCAATCCGATGAGGACGGAAAGTGGCATTGGGGTGAGAGAGCCTGGGTAAGGAGCAGCTTCTGACAGGCTTCTGGGATGGCAGGGAGGCAAGAATGAACCGAATCCCACATCAGAATGGGAGAGAAAGTTACTAGGCTATATATGTAGAGTTGGAACCAAGTTATCAATGAGGCCTCTTGGGATGGGTGACGGTTTACTTCCAGGAATTATGCAATTAAGCATGCTTGGACTAGAGCAGTACCAAGATAGATGATCTCTTGGGAAGTCCTTGTGCTGACCCATTTCCAAGAACAAAACCTTGAGGTTAGGTACCATGTGGGTGGGGTGGCCAGGGCCACGTGGAGGCACCACCTGGCAGGCAGCCAAGGAGGACAATATCGTGTTGGGTCTGAGCTGTGCTATGCACTCTGATACCCAAACAAGATTTTCTAGGATGAGTGGTGGTTTAACTGCAAGAACTACACTATTAAGCGTGCTTGGATGAGAGCAGTATCAAGATGGGTGACCTCTTGGAAAGTTTTCAAGATAACCCATTACCAAGAACAAAAATCGTGAGGCCACAAGAGTTGGGCCAAACCGGACAATATTATTAACAGACTTAGACCAGGTGTTACAATTTATATCCCAATCGCCTTTACAACTCTTAACCCTGCTAACAAAGCTTCATATTCTGCTTCATTATTAGTGGCAGAAAAAGTAAATCTAAGAGCATATATAACCTCTTCTCTTTTTGTGCTAGCTAAAATTATTTCTGCTCCACCTCCATTGATATTGGTTGACTCATCAAGCAGTAGCTGCCAAAGGGGTGGAAGATCTTTCACATCAGGTTGATCTACCTCTATTGTGTCTGTTTGGCTTGGAGATGATCACGAAACCATTAGGGTTTTGTCATGATCCGTTCGACAATGAAGTCGCAAGCACCTATCCTTTGATTGCCTTGCGTGGCAAAAATTCCACATCGAACTCGTTGAGTTCCACTTACCACTTTACCAGTCTTTTTGATAGGTCAGGACGATATAATATGTGTTAGAGTGGCTGATCTGTAAGAATAACAATGGGATGGACTTGAAAATAAGGTTGTAGCATTTGAGCCATAACGACGAGAGCCAACGCCAATTCCTCAGGCATCGAGTATCTAGTTTCGACATCTACCAAGGCCTTACTAGTGTAGTAAATAGGATTTAAAAACTTTTGGGAGTCTTCCTTTACGACTACTGAATTAATCGTATGTTCACTGACCATGAGGTAGAGATATAAGGTCTTCTTTGGCAGAGGACTGACCAGCTGTGGGACAGAGGCTAAGTAATCCTTTAGTTATTGTAACAAGTGCTCGCACTCTTCGTCCTACTTCATACCTTTGCCTTTTCTCACAACCCTAAAAAAAGAAAAACACTTGTCAGTGAATTTGAAAATAAAACAGCTCAGGATCACTAATCTCCCAGTCAGGCTCTGTAACTCCTTCAGAGTCTTAGGGGCCTTTAGGTCTATTATAATTTGAACCTTTTGGGAGTTAGCTTCTATTCCCCTCTCGCTAACCATAAATCCCAAGAATTTTTTTGACCTAACCCTAAAGGTATACTTCTTAGGGTTGAATCTCAACTTATACTTTCAGAGCAGGGAGAATGTTTGCTCAAGGTGATAGGTATGATCGATTACCTTCATGGATTTGGTGATTATATCATTGACATAAACCTAATTGAAACTCTCTATCAAGGGTTGGAATACCTTGTTAACTAGTCTCTAAAAAGTGATTCTGACATTCTTCAGATGAAGGGCTTGACTTTATAGTAGTACAAATTCTGATTTGTAACAAACATCGTTTTATCTTAGTCAGGGGGATGCATTGGTGTTTGATTGTGCCTTGAGAAGGTATCCATGAAGCTCAGTAACTCATGTCTAATAGTTAAGTCTACTTTTTGATCTATTTGGGGTAAGGAAAAACTATCTTTGGAACAAGCTTTATTGAGGTTCGTAAAATAAATGTACATCCATCAATTCCCATTAGCTTTCTTGACCATCATTACATTTGCCAACCAATTAGAATATTTGATTTTTTGGATAAAGTTTGCTTTGAGTAGCCTATCAACCTCCACCTGGATAACCTTCTGCCTTTCGACATTAAAAATCCTTCTCTTCTATCGTATTGGCCTATACGTAAGATTGACGGATATATGATGAGTCAAGACGTTTATGTCTATATCCAACATGTCCGTGTGATTCCAAGCGAATACATTCATATTTCTTCTTAGAACCGTTATCAAAATCTACCTCTAGTTGGAGGATAACTGATTGTCAACCCTGATCAATTTTTTGAGATGCCGCTTGTCCAACGTCACTATTTTTAATTCCTTCATTGGCTCAACACAGGGCTCTGGAAGGTAACATTGTCTCCACCATTATTGATTGTAGAAGCCACGACCGGCTCTTATTTAGACACCATCTGTTTTCTCATCCCTGGACTTGGGTTCTCAGCTTCGTTAGTTGACACCTTCAAGGGCCTTTTGCTGATGCAGTATATTTTGCTTGAGGAAGTCGTGAAACACAACCTTGCCTCCTTTTGACTATCCTTGATGATGCCAATCCCTTCTCTGATTCAGAACTTCAACTTTAAGTAGTGCACACTCTCTATTGCCTTGATATTGGGAAGAAAAGGTTTGCCTAAGACGACTGCATAGAGGATTTTTATATCCATCAATTGGAAGCATACCATGACTATCTTTTGATAGGGCTTGTCTTTAGTCCTCACAGGTACCCTTGCTTTCATATTTTAAGGTTGGGGCACCAATAATCCTCTCCTCTTGGCATCCTTATAGACTTCAGATAGGGAAGCCCTTAGGGGCATGAAGTCGCAAGTAATCACTTGACCCACTCTTCTAGGACGCTCCCTGATTGGTGGGAACCTCGAGGATTCTTTGTTCTATTGTGGCTCAGGGAGAAGCTTTCTTTGGCTTCAGTTTCTTTTATCATATCTGGGATTCCCATGACGATTTCCCTTATCTCTTTGTTGTATATTTTGTCGTTATTCTCTTTGGGTTGGTATTGCCTGTCTCTTCTCTTTTAGTTTCAAGAGCATCTCCCCCTCTATCTTAGTCTCATTGGGTAGTTTGACCTTGACAGTCTCATATGTGTTTACCGATCGTCGATAAACGGTATACGAGGCCCTTTCCATGCTCAGACCTCTCTTCAATCCTTTCAATGCCAAAGGGTGATAGATGTACCTAACTTTATGACCTCCTCATCGTATCTTCTCACGAAATTCTTTATAGTTTTTTTGGGGCCCTGACGTATTGATGATAAAGTAATAAGGTTTTGGTTTGTTACAATAGCTCTCTAAAACTTATTTTCAAAAGCGACTGCTAATTGGTCAAAACTATTGATGTTTGCAGGTGGTAGACTCTTATACCAACATCTTGCAGGTTCCTCTACTATCAGGGAGAGTAGTTGACACATCTATATCTTAGTTAGACCTTAAATCAGCATCATTTTCTTGAATATATCTAGGTGTAGGGAGGGATAAATCTTCCTAGTGTAAAAGGCCAGCTGTAACATATTAAATTTCTTGGGCAGGTGCAAAGCCAAAATCTTCTTGGTAAAGGGGGATGCAAATATGGGGGTTCGAACATTCCCAATCTTTAGCCTCCCTACCAATTCAGTAACTCCTTTTTCCTTCATCTTATGCAGTATTTTCTTTACACAATCTTCTATCTTCTTCCTATAAATAGTTGCTGCTGCTTCTCTGTCCCTGGTATTTTTTTCATTTAAGTAGAACCTTATATCTGTGGATGCCAAGCTAGGTTCCAACCCACCTTTACTTATCACATCGTACTCCTTATCTACCTTACTACATCTTTGTTCATGTCCTTCATAAATTTTAAAGGGGGTATAGATATTTGGAAGAATGTGAGTCTCCTTCACCAACCTTTCTGTCATCTTAGCCTTCCTCTTTTGTGTGGTGGTTAACTTAGGTTCAGACGCATGATTGTATGCTGTGATTGATCTTCGAGTTTCACTTGCATTACTGCAGAGATGGGCTTGACTTTTTGGTTATCCAGGAGAAAATGGTGTTGTTTCTTCCCTTAAGTATGTCGATCCTCCAGCCATCCACTATTTTGATCTCCATAAGTTCTTTCTCTAACATCTCGACCCTACTTTCCATAAACTTAGTCATATATTTACTGCCTAGCTTGGGTCCACCCGTGGGTGGAGGAACATCATATCCTTCGTATGCCAATGGAACTTTTCCACCATTATGTACGATGCTTTGACTACAGCTAGAACTTTCAGACTCTTGCCTTTGTTATGCCATCTAGTGAAACTCTGAGCTCCGTCAAGATCTAATAAGTGTTTTTTCTCCTTTCTTCCTTTGTTGAACGATGTGTTAATGGCTTTTCGTCAGTTTTTCACAGACAGTGTCAACTGTTGAGGCACATAATAGAGCATGTGACTAGGTTTTCGTGAACTTGAATTTTACAGGCCTATCTGTTGATTCTAACTTACAAGGTTGTACCTCCAAACCCTGCAAGACAATAACAAACTAAGGAGTGATGCCGGGTGGGTTTTTTGATGAGAAAAATCCGATGTCTAAGTTAACAAAGATGTATGTAGAGAAAGCAAAAAGAGAGTTTTAGTCTCAATTTTTATCTTCTTTTTGAGAGGAAAGTCTGCTTTTAGAGAAGGACAGATATCGAGAAAGAGAGATTGAATCCCTTTGTTTTTTCTTTTACTTCGCTTTTATTCAATCTTCCTATAATGGGACTTGGTATAGGAGAATGAAAATGATGGATCCTACCTGCTATTGGACAGTGTGATAGCCGCATTTTATTAATATTCTTATTATGTCATAATTACAGGGTCTGTCACTACCTTCTAATCATTCTCATTTTTAAACTGACAGATTCTTCGGGGTTAGGGGTTCTCCGGGTCAAGGATGAGGCATGACTGCTTCCTGAATCGATGTTGACTTTATTGAAGGATGAACAACGTTCAAGGGGAATAAAGGAGATCAGATCAGGATTTTTTGCTTCGGGATCAGGGGTGACACATATCCACTAGGAAGGTGATGAGTACATAAAAGTGTACGTACACTAAGGTTTAAATTCATCATTTTACACTTCAAAATATGATTAACTCTCTCTATTTATGCATATTTATAGTTTTTGATGTAAAATTTACTTTGTTTGTAATTTCAGCTAATTTTGATTTTAATGTAGTGAACATAAAAAGGCCATAACTTTTCATCCAAGAAAGATATTGAGGTGAATCTTAATCCATTGGAAAGCTGACTTATTGGTTAAAAATTTTATGTTTGGTCTAACAATCACTTTTGGCTCTATGATATATGTTTGAAGCCATCAATCAGGCCTAGTTGCTATTCTAGTCTAGCTCGATCATGCTTTAGTTTTTTGCCTATACCTTTTGATAAAAAATTTGGATTGACCTAAGACAAGTGGAAAATGAAAGAGGGGTCAAATATCTACAACTTTTATGTTTATCACAAGAGCTAAATCATTGATATTTGAGGTCATCCATGATGTTTTTGTGGTGGCTAGAATATTTCATCTTAATTTATCAAAGTTTTCAACTTAATTGTCAAATATTACAATTACCTACTTTGAAATTTAGCTCTCATGTTTGCCTATAAATAAAAGGCTTATTTTGTGTTCTAAGAATGTAATAGAGATAATAGAATTAGTTAAATAATGAAATTTCATTCTCTCATCTTCATATCTTTCTAAAGTACTAGTTAAGGCTAAGTGGTTCATACTAAGGATGTATAGTATGTTCTTTAGATCCTATATTTGATTTTAATGTTAAAGTTCTTTTGATTAATTGCATATTCATGTTTTAAAAAATGTTTTTAAGTATTTTATGTAGACATTTGACATATTAAATGCTTGGAAAAACTTTCTTTGATTCATTGAAGACATATGACACAAAAAATATTTTGAACATTAAATGTTTTGAATGTTCTTCTTACATGTTTTTATCAATTAATTTAAAGACATGATTTTAATCAAATACTAATTTTTTGAAGAAAATATATTTTTCGTACATCAAACAATTTTCATCTTTCGATTGGAATAACTCTTTAGTTAATCTAAATTGAGTTAAAATAAGGAATCTAAGTTACTACCATCATCCTAAAATATCAATTTTCAAAGCCTTAGTATTTTAATTTATATTTAATTTTCACTTGATAATTTTTTCTTTAAAATTGATCCATAATTTGTTTTACCTTTTCTATTGGACTTCTTCTATTGGAACTTGGTTTAGACATAATCCAATTGAACTCTTAAAAAAAATACTCCTTGTGGATACGACACGTGGACTCACCGGACTATACTATAATAAGACTACCTATATTTGGGTACAATAATGTAATTAAGATCAAGTTTTTGACGCCGTTGTCGGGGAATGTAATTAACTAAGATAAAATTGGCCTTATGGAAGGCTAAGTCTCCAACAACTTTTATTTTTGTTTATTTACTTTTTTTACACTTTACTTTCTTATAATTTATTTATTTGTTATTTATTTTCTTATAATTTAATTCTCGTTATTGTTATTTATGTTAAGGGGAAGGCTTTGCCACATCTTTTATAGTATTGTGCTAATATTTTCTTTTGTTAATCTATAATTGTTGTGTGTTTTATTTCGTTTTATTTTGTTTATGCTCAATTGGTATCGTGATCTACATTCGAGGCGTTTGGTGAAAGGTAATTCTCAAACTTTCTTTGGCAATTTATTTAATTCATCTTCATCATCACATACTTCTAGCATCATGGCTGATAATCAAAGTATTCAAGGAGAAATTGAAAATCCTTCAGTGAGAACCATGCGTGAATACTTGGGACCTCCTCAACATTCTACTATTTCTTATTTCATTTTTTCTCTTAATGCAAACAACTTTAGATTTAAGTTGGGTATGATTCCTTTACTTTCTACTTTCTGTGACTTAAAATCTGAAAGTCCTTTCTTACATTTAAAAGAATTTAAAAAAATTTGCATAACTTTTAATGATCAGACATGTAATGAAGAAATTGTTAAGCTTAAGTTATTTTTTTTATTAAAAGATAAACCTAAAACTTGGCTTAATTCTTTGAGGTTTAGATCAAATGGAATTTAGAATGAAATGCAAACAGAATTTTTGAAATTTTTTTTTCTATTTCATAAAACAAATGCTTTCAAAAGATAAATTCAAAATTTTAAAAAAAAATGAAATGTATTTTCAATATTAAAAAAGATTTAAAGATTTGTTAAATTCATGTCCACATCATGGTTGTGAAAAATGGCGCATAATTAGTTTTTTCTATGACGGTTTAATACTCGAGACCAAATAATTTGTTGAAACCATATGTAACGGGGAATTTTTAGAAAAATATCCAGATGAAGTATTAAATTATTTAGATCACTTGGCTAAAAATTCACAATATTGGCACACCATTAGTTCTTCGTATAATTTAATTAGTTTAGTGGAGAAAAATATAATTTAAATCAAGAAGGTGATCTAAATGCTAGGGTTACTAGTTTGATAAGAAAGATTGAAGCCATGGAACTTATAAAAGCAAAAGAAGTCAAATTCATTAAGTATGAAGATGTTTGCAATATTTATGATAACATTGAGCACTCAACAAATGAATACCCAAATCTTCCAGTGTTCAAAGAAACCATGCATCAATAAATGAATGCCATAAATTATGCTCAGAAGCCTTACCCATCTTCATACTCCAACACTTAAAATCTAAATTAGCAAAACTATCCAAACTTTAGTTAGAAAAATGAATATAATGCCTAGACATCTCAACCACAAAGGCTTTCTAATCCTCTTCCATATAATTAGTCAAAGATAAAAACCCTTAAAGAAACCATGTATGAATTCATTAAAAAGTAAGAATCATTTGATAACCAAATAGTTCAATCATTAACTGATTTAAAATATACTCTTATAAAATTTGCATCAACACTTAGCATTCATGAGAAAGGTAAGTTTCCATCTTAATCATAGCCCAACCCAAAAAGCCAATCAAATTCAAAAGTTAACCAAAACATAGAACAAGTTAAATCGATTATTACTTTTCATAGTGGTAAGGTTGTTAAGAAGCCCATTCTTAATATGTGTGAGAAAGAGGAATCTATCTTTATGAATAAGGAAGGGGATGACAAATTTACACTTATTATAGATAAGAACGAGCCAACACCTGTGCCACCATTTTCTTATACATTAATTTCTCTAAAGAAACCAAATTATAATTCAAAAATTTATGAGATTTTTAAACAAGTTAAAGTTAACATTCTTTTGTTAGATATTATCAAAAAGTTACCCTCTTATGCCAAGTTTTTGAAAGATTTATGTACAATAAAAAGAAAATTGAATGTAAAAGAGAAAGCTTCTCTAGTCGTACAAGAAAGTGAAATTCTTTATAATAATAATATAATAAAATACAAAGATCCAGGTTGTCCAATAATTTCATGCATTATTGGAGATCATAAAATTGAATAAGTTTTACTTGATCTTGGTGCTAGTGTAAACTTGGTTCCATATTTAGTTTATCAACAGCTCAACTTAGGTGAGTTAAAACCAACATCTGTGACTCTTTTACTTGCCGATCAATTAGTGAAAGTGTCAAGAGGAATTGTAGAAGATGTGTTAATTTAAATTGATAAATTCATTTATCCAGTGGATTTTATTGTTTTGGATACATAACATGTGGAGATACGTAATACAATTCCAGTAATTTTAGGACGTCCATTTTTAGTAACTTTTAATGTTTTGATCAATTGCAGGAATGGAGTCATGAATTTATCATTTGGTAACATGACATTAGAGCTTAATGTTTTTAATATGTGCAAGCATCCCTACATTGAAGAAGAAGATGAAAATGAGGGAGATAACATTATTGAAAACATTGTAGAGGACCAATTTCAAAAAGAAAAATTTTCTAATCCTTTAGAAGCATTTTTGGTTAGCTCCTATGAATCAAGTATGGAATTAGAGTCTAGTGTTTCTAATATGTATTCATTACGTGATTGTACACAGGTGATGGAGAGAAAAGGATGGAAGTCACACTTTGAAGATTTAGGACAATTGAATGCCAACAAACAAAATAAAATACTCAAGTAAGAGTTAAAGACCCTATCTGAAGGATTGAAGTACCCTTACTGTAGAAAAGAATATATTTTTTCAGTTATCATTTCTTCTACGCTCACGTGCGAACAAGAATGAATTATCTACCTTATTTCTAATAGTAAGTGGATAAGTCCAACATAGGTAATGCCTATAAAAATTGAAATCACAACGATCAAAAATGAAAAAGGTAAGATATTTTTAATGCGAATTTCTAGAAAATTAAATTATGTCTTTAGAAAAAATCTTTTTTCTTTATCTTTCTTTGATCAAATTTTGGAAAGAGTAGCAAGTTTTGTTTACTATTATCTTTTTGATGATCATTCGGGCATTATCAACTCCTTATTGCATGATGGAGTAGTCCATTCATTGTAAAATATGTGTACCCTTTTGGAACGGTTGATATTGAGAATCCTAGAAATGGTAATGTTTTTAAAGCAAATGGACAAAGACTCAAACCATTTTTAGAAAATAAAGACTCCCAAGAAGAAATTGTTTCTCTTTTTGATCCTTGTTATGAGAAAAATTGTTCTACAAGTTAGTTTTTAATTTCTCTTCTTCT
>JAVXUL010144752.1:0-14579 GCA_035590515.1 Trichilia minutiflora
GAAGTTTGGCCAAGTTTCCATTACGAGAGACCTTTGTCTTGTATGCTTCATAACCAAACCAGAAATATCTCAGATTTTTCAAATTATATTAACAGAAAGGAAAACAACCAATGAATGTTTACACTAAAATAGCTCTTCTATGAGAACACAAACAGTTCAACTTGTTTCTTGATGTCAATTTCCAATGATAGTTTTTTCTTACAGTTACAAACAAAATCTTTTAAAACCATCATGTAGTAATGATTAGATAATTTTTTAAAGAAAAAAGCAGAAAAAAAAGTGCAAGTACCATGTTTAGGGTAAAGTGACAAGTTATAAAAGAAAAAGTAAAATATATGTCTAAATACTTGCTTAAGGGGCAAACTGACCTTTCAACACATGCTTCAAAAAAATGTAACTACATCAAGGTGGAGGTGCATGCATTAATAAATGAATCTTGTTCCATACCAATTGAATTAATTCGAGGAAATCCATTAGCATTCATCTTGAAAACATTTATCAAATTCAATACCAATAAACCAAAGAATAACTATTACACATCCCAATTTTTTATTCCAAAATTTTCCGTCACAAGTGGTGTGATGTTCATCAATGATAGTATATCCTACGCAAAAAGTTCACTTTATACCATCAATAGCAAAAACAAATTAGGTAAACCAACAATGCTACACTATTACAATGAACTTCCAACTACAGTAATTAGTCTTCATACAGAACTTCGGATTTCAAAACATAGCAAAATCTCCAATGTCTATCAAACACAACAAAATGAAAATAAAAGCAATAAGTGCATCATTCAAATAAATATTGATAAAAAGTAAGTACCAATCTTGTCTTCCTGAGGCGCGGCAACGCATTTACATAGACTAATGCTTTTCGTTTGAAGCGAAACATTCTGTCTTCTGCAACATTTTACACAAGAAAAGAGAAGAATCAATAAATTGAACTCATTTGAAGAAAAGGAACATGTTTGCTCCCTGGGAATGAAGCAAAAAATGAGCTAGAACCCATAAAATAAAAAATACATTTGATTACAATACAACGTTCGTTTTATTTTCAATCATTTTCTCACAAACCAAGCAGACCCATCAGAAATAAACCAAAAAAAATAATAATAACACCTTGAATTGAAGTTAGCTGGGGCTAAAAAAGAAGATGAAGATGAAGAAATCATTGAAGTTGAAAGATTCTGAGCTGTAGACATATTTGAAGAGTATAAAGAAGAACCAGAAACAATCACAGCTTGTGCACTTTTCACTGGGCAGGTCAAAGTTACAGAGATAATAAAGAAACACACAATAGACTAAAAACCCTAAAGGTGGCTGGACTTTGAAATCAGAGATAGCCTGTGATCTCGACACGTATGACTTGGTTGGTGATGGGATGGCATGAATTGTGATGGAACGGCATGTAGGTTCAATTTATGGGATAATTACATTCAGATCCTTAGACTTTTAAGTTTTCGCATATACTCTCGTTACTACTTAATAGGAAATAAAATTCAGAAAAAAGAATTTTCAAGGCAAAAAGGCTATTTAATTAATTTATTAGATCGTGAGAATAGGAAGAAAACTCAAACTCCGAGAGGAAATTTTACGGTAAATCTCACATCTTCCTATATCATCCGCGTCAAGTCACCGTCTTTCGGGGCTGCCGATTGCCTCTACTCCCCAGGAACAGCTTCTCAGACTCATCGTTTCTAATATCTCTCCTCGAAGAAATTTTTTCTCTCGGAGGGTAAGTGTACTATTTTATGCACCTTTGTTTTGATTGCCGTCATTCTCGGTGAAAGGGCTCAAATGAATTCTTTTTAGGTATTTTTAGTCGGCTATAATAAACAGGCGATTAGTTTCAGTTTTCGGCTGAATTTTTTGCCCCGGTCCTTTGGGATCTAAGATTTGGTTTAATTTCTCTCTAATCGGTATGCTTCGCTTTAATTTTAAGGATAAGGTTAGGATTAGAGTTAGTGTTGGGGCTTTCTGTATGATTGGTGAGAGCGTGTAGGAATTAACAAGAAAGAGACTAGCTTTATTCAAGTCTTGGTCAATTATGCATGGTTTTGAGGTTTTTGTTCTGTATTCATTCCTTTATATGTGTTAGTTTCACCTTGATATGAAGTTGGGCCTAATTTTCCTTTTACATATGTTTTGGTTTCATCTTGTTCATGCCTGATGTTTCTTTTCGATATCTCTAGTGTCCTAATATGCAGTAGTATATCTAGTTAAATCTTTCACTCTCTTTTCCTGAGGCTGCAAAATATCTTAGATCCCTTTTGAAACGACTGCTTGTGTATTTTAAGGAATAAATTTTGCTTATGATAAGAAGTTATTTTATGTAAGAATGGTATGAGACTGTGATGATTGTGTGGAGAAACGGGTTTTAACATGAATTTACTATCTTTATCTAATTGCCTTTTTATTTCATTTCCCTTCTCTTTTTCTGCTCAATTCTGGTCCTATTTATAACCTGGCTACGTTTTTCAATGCCTTTGCATTTCAAAGTTTGTTGGGTCAACGGGAATATTGGTCTTGAAGGACTTGATGTCAGCTACTATCATGTTTGTTTAGGTGACAAGAAGTCATTCATTCAGTTGAAAGTAATAAGAGTTTAGCTCATAATTTGTTGTGTGGATTATTATTTTCTTCTTAGCAGAGTAGGATGATTTGTCTGAGCTTGAAAGTGATCTTGGGGGAAGCACCAATAACTGTAGACTCTTTAGCCACAAAGGCTGTTAAATTAGAGATCTTATTGGTACTTCTTTTCTTTGCAACCTCGAGCTGTTTGTTTGATTTATTTTTCTGCATTAGTTTTTGGTTTGTCCCTTTTGTTTTAGCTCAAGGAGGTGTCCACCATGTCCTTATATTTTTGTATTTTTGTCCTTTTTTGGAAGATCATTTCATATACTAACTAAACTTCAGTTGTTAAAATTTCAGGAAGATAACTGCCATGTGTTTAAGTTCCTTCGATTCCCATTTGCAGACTATAGTATTGATTTGCACTGTCATGAATTATTGTTTGTACTGTTTGAACTTCCTTTGCAGGTTAGATGGATCTGGAAACTGAGAACAGAATAGCTGCAATCCTGTTAAAGGAAGCAGCAGAATTACGGCGACAAGCAGAGAAGGAAGGTGTGCATGTTTATCTTGAGCAGCCTAAAGTAAGGGGTAGGCCAAATTCACGATTTCTCACCGCAACTGTTCTAGGGGTGCAACAAGGTCAGTCCTTCACCTTTTCACAGTGATTATTTTGTTGGTTCGATTTTTTGTATTATTATGAGTGTAATCTATTTATCTGATTGATTGGATTTCTCTTTTTCTCAGCAAATCGAGCTGTGGAAGTAAATGAGATGTGGCGAGTGCGGCAGAAAGAGCTGGAGCTAAGTGATAAGCTTAAAGGGAGATCAAACAATCAAAGTAGCCACAGTAGTCATCGGGATATTGGCAACTCCTTGAGAAGTTCAAGTAAGAGGCATGTCACAGAGGACAATGGTGCCACTGCCTCATGCTCTTCAAGTAAAAGAGAATGCGAGAGTAATTATTCAAGGGAAGATGCAGGTTTAAGAGATGAAGAGGTTGAGGAATTTCTACACTCAAGGTGATAAGATAGTCCCCTCTGCCTTTCTCTCAGCATTTGTGTGTTGTTAGTCCATGAATACTCATTTTGCTTTAACCTTGATGTTTTTGTTACTGGCAGGGTCAAACGTGGCAGAGGTGCTGTCGGTTCAAGAATGGATGAAACAGGTCCTTATCTTGCCCGATCTCCGAACTCCAATGATAATATTTCATCCAGGTCCGATGTGGCACAACATCACGTCCTTGGTCCCAAGAAGCCTACTTCGCTGAAGTATTACAAGTCTTCAGATGAGGAGCTTCACGAGGAAAGACAGGAGAAGACAAAGAAGGAATGCACTAGTAGCTCAGATAAGCGCTCCAGGAAACACAAATCCAAGGAAAAGTCAAGGCATGAGAAGAAAAAGAAGAGAAGAGAGGAGAAAATAAGTAAACATCACAAGTAAAGGCTTTTCTGTACTTTTCTGATGTTCCTGAACGAAATTTTCAAGTTAAGCTTGTTAGATTTGTATTAAAATTCTTGTTTGTAGAGAAATTTGCTTTTCTTTTTTAATGATAACCAAGTTGAAAGACTATGTAAACACAATGAGATTTGAGCTGTTCCCGTTGTCATGTTTCATGCCAAGTAATGCATGAGCCCTCATTTCGCTTAGAATTTCACTTGAAACATAACGTTTTAATTTAATTAATATATATAAAAAATATTTTTTTAGAAAGTGTTGAATCTAAGGCTGATAAAAAATCTAGTGAAAGATTATAAGATGATAAATTCTCATACCAAGAAATTGGAATTGAGATTCCACGTCCCTTGGACAAAGATATACATCTAAACAGCAGAAAATTGTCTTTTACATTTTATGAGAATTGAAAAACATCAAAGTACCAACACTTCTTCCATCTTCGAAAATGTAAGAAATATTCTTTTATATCTCCAATGACTGTTTACAAAGATCTCTTGTAAGAAGTCCAAAAAATGACATACTTTTTCAGTTCTCAACCGTTCAAGAACAGTTGTAACACAAACAGTATAAATCCATTACTCTATAACAACTTCAACATTTGAATCAAATTCCTAGGGAAACTTATAATTACACTTTTACAACGCAACATAAACTCTCTCATTACTCTGTAATAGCTTCAATATTTGAATCAATCCTAGATAGGATAGCATGAACTTCCGAAATAAATTCAACAAATTTTCCTAATTATCTATGCTGCAGTAAATTTAGCTTACTACCAAGGCATCTGTCATGAATCTTCAAAATGATGATCTGTCTCATCAAATATCTCCTCCTGCATAATGCAAATAACCGTCAATATAGGAACAATAAATGATGGATTGTGGAGAAAAAATGAAGACAGGAATATTGCCGAAAGCTATATTGGGATGCACCTGTAAAAGCTCTTCAATGACATCTTCCATTGTAATTACGCCGACAGCTTCTTCTTCCTCAGGGAGCTTTGGAAGTGGATTGCCATCTATCTGCAAAATGTCTGAATACATGTTTTTTGTCCACTTCTTACTCCTAGAACTTGTTCTGTATAAACTGCTAGAGCTGTTAGGAAAACTCTTCCATTTTTGCAGTGATCTTTTGCTTAAAATCTTCTCTTGTGGAGGCTTTTCACCATCAATGTCAATCTTCACATCTCTGGCTGAATCTATATTGAGAAAACACAATTATTTTAAAAATTAAAGGAGAAAAAGGTTTTAAAAATCCATCATAAATAGAATTCCAGGGTAGAATAATCTTTGGTTATACACTACAGAATAAGTTGGCTCTTACTGTTGATCGACTTGCAGCAGGGCTACTAGCGGATTGTTCCGCAGTCTAATTATTTTAAAAATTAAAGGAGAAAAAGATTTAAGACATCCATCATAAATAGAATTTCAGGGTAGAATCTTCTTGGGTTATAGAACACAGAATAAGTTGGCTCTTACTATCAGTTAATTTGTCAGCACAGTTACCAGCCAATTGCTCCACAGTTTTGTTGCAATGCCTCACAACAACAGCCATATGGCTATGACCTTTCTGAAATTCATTCAATATATCATATAATGGCAAAATTTCTGGAACCCTAAAATCAAATAGACGTAGAATTATTAGTTTAATGAATTGAAGACTGCAAATATACATTTTCCCAGAACAATTTGTTGAATCAAATATAAAATACCTCGGAATCCTGCGTATGGTAACATTCTTCACAGGAATTTCATCTTCTGGGTGAATTGTTAACAAATTCTTCACCTGAAGATTAGAATATGAGTGGCAAAAAAGGAAAATGAAAGCAAAAAAGAAATGTAGGAGTTTGCTTTCTACATGACTACACATACAAAGAAATGCAATTAAAAGGTCCAACCCACATGTATAACATTTCCAAGAATCGTGCTCACTCATTTTGTTACCACATATTTCAATATGACATGCAAACTAGATGACCATACCAATAAAATCCTCAGTTGAAAAGCCACATCAGAAAATAGGCACACTAGATGATTCAAGCAATGAAGAAGTCCTATCTTCAATAACTACGGAAATAATCAATTTACCAGAATAAGTCCAATTATGTTTGTAGGTTCCTCATAATAAACCGGCACTCTGCTATGTCCTTTCTCCAATATTAGGTTCATCAAATCTCTGTCCACATGAAATGAATGCCAATCAGGATGATAGTTATAATACATGCATAAGTCACTTCCTGTTTATCTTCAGAACATCTTACTTGTCAAGCTTGGCATTTATATCAATAGCAAAAGTTTCAGCTATTGGAGTCATAGCATGGCTTGCTGTTTTCTCTGAGAGCTCTAGTGCTCCAGTAATAATAGTAGTCTCATCATGCGTGAGTTCTCCACCTTTTCCAGCCTAATAAAATAAAAATCAATCACAGGTTGATAAATCTAATCGTATGTAATATAAAGAGCTGGAATATGGAAGAAGTGATGTCTGATTATTATAATACAGGTATGACAAATAAATCGAGAAGATATTTAATTAAATCTTCTGTTTGCAATTTGAATGTTATGAAGTTATCAAATATACCTCGTTACCATGCAAATCTACAAGTGTTTTCAACTCAGCTCGGCGAAAGAGTGCTACACGCCCATGGCCCAATAAGAAGTCCAGTAGCTGCAAAGTCAGAAAAACAGAAAAAGAAGAAGAAGAATTGTATGGTCAATAGAACTACATTGTATGCACAAACTGACCAAATTGCTCGAATTTAATGAGGTAGAAAAATTATATGGTTGAAGTGTTTAACCAAACATGTCTCACCTTGCTAATTGGAAAAGCAACAGGATAGCAGATAAAAACAAGAACCCGGACAAATGGGGCCATAGTTGCACCAATTGCCAAACCATATCGAGAACAAACAGACTGTGGAATGATCTGTAGATACAGGTCAACAGCGATTAGAGTATGCACAGGCAACAACATGCTGTCTTACTTTCAGCTTGAAACATAATGTGAATAAATCAAAATAGCACTAATGCTGCAGGCACTCAATCATTATTAAGTGAGACCCCTTCATGAAGAAATGCTTGGCCCCAAAATGTAACTAATAATACACAATACTATATGCCAAAGAAGTTAAAACTCGTAAGCTTTACTTTCGTCACATATTCGACCATCTATCCTTATTTTGTAGATCTAGCCATCTGGGACAAATGAAAATGTAATATAAGTTAAATCCCACACCTCACCAAACAGAAGAATCAATGTTACTGAAATCAGAATAGCGCCCCAAGCTGTAATCAAACCATCAAGAAAAATGGGAAGTGCCTGATAAAAGAGAAAAACGACAGTCATTTCAATTAATTGTTAATCTTATCAAACATGTGAAGCCAAATAGAGTGTTGGCAACATCTCCACAATGCATACCTCCATGGCGGCAGCATTGCAAATAAGTAGTGTGCATAACAGCAAATGCTGATTCTTCACAACCGGTAATATTTTTGCTGTAATGACAAGTAACAAATAGTCTTAACTACACATGCCTGGATCACAAATGGTCTTATCTCATTATTAACTATTGTAACAGAGGCAAAACACGAAGGAGGTTTTTGAGCATAAAGTATTTACTGGCATCGAGCTATCCAATAGGCATTTCCCTCAATCTCACTAGTGCTTGCTTCATGTTCAAAACTGGATACTACTGTCAGGGTCTTACCCAGGGCAGGTGTGTTGTGTGGGCTTGGCTAGACTGTATCCCAGCAAATTTCAGTTAAAATATAATTGAGTCCTTGAATTAGATTTACTTATACTATTATTAATAATTTTAACATATACTAACTTTAGTCAAGTCCAATGATGTATAAATTCTTATAATTAAATTGTTTATTTTAGTAGCATTTATCTTTTAATACATCTTAAGTCTCTAAATTCTTTTATTCCTAAAACTATGATGACAGAATTACATTCAAAATGTGATTTTACTATATATTTTTCTTGAAAAATTATATTCTTTTATCCCAAAAAAATTTCAAAATCTTCAAAATTATTTTAATACACTGTTTAAATACTAGTTTATCAAACCTCTAACCAGATACTTTGTTGTTGTTGTTATTGATTTTATTTTGACATTCTTTTAGAACTCAAACTTAATGTGTATGCCTCATTCATCGTTTTTTTAGAACCGATTTTATTATTATTTTTTTTTCTATTGAAGGTTTAAATAAATAAAAAATCTCTTAAACAATATATATCCTGACATAAAATCAAATTCCATACCTGGAACATAATAAAATGTGGAGGTTATAATCCAAATAATTGATATATACCTGCGTGTCTGCGACCCTTGGGAGTGCCAGACTTAGCAAGAACTTCAAGATCAACAAGACTCATAGACATGAGCCCCAAAGTGAGACCAGACATAAGCCCAGCAAACATAACTAACAAAACTATTATCAGTATATGTATAAAGAACTCCAATCCACAACAACTGTACTCCACCGCCATTCTTTAACCCAGTGATATCTTAATCAACTTCAAAAGAACAAATGACAGCTTCAAAACGACTGTGTTATCATGAATAATAATGGGTTCTCGAGTTCTTCTCTAAAACAAAACCGCGCTAGAAGACAGAGAGAAGTAGATGTCGGGTATATATAAGTAACTGTATGTAAAGCACTGAAAATAAAAAGATACGTATATTCTCTAACAATTTGTTTTTTTAACTAAAAATTATATATTTAGCTCAAATAATCACAAAAAATCCATGCTTGTACTGTAAATAAAAACTGTTAGAGAATGACAAATCCATTAAAAGAAAACCCACGTATCAGAATCATCATTTTCTACCGTAGTTCTACGACAATAAAACGAACAAATTACGTAGATATGGAGTGGGAAAAAAAAGAAAACCAGTGAAGAGAATTGACGAGAGCAAAAGGAGTATTTTGCTTTGGCTTGGTTCGGTTTGATTTGTTTGCTGGTTAGGGAGGAAATACTGGAACTGGAAATGTCTGTAAGTGACGCATGGCATGGATAACGTGTCCTGACCTCAAATGTGCGGTTCTGATCTTTACGGCAACGTCCTTGATGGGCAAACGTAACGATTTGTCCTTTTCTCATTATTGGTAAACAGTTTTAATCGGATGACCTGGTGGCAAGGATTGGTCTTAAAATTTTATATGGGATAATTCCAAATTTCCCCCTAAAGTTTGCATAAAATTCAATCACCCCCTATGAGTATTGTTGGCAAAATTCAGACCATCAATTACAAAAAATGAATGATTCAGATTTTGCCAACAATGCTCATAGGGGTGATTGAATTTTATGCAAATCTTAGGGGGAATTTGCAATTACCCCAATTTTATATATATATATATAATTGTTTAACTTAACTTGTTTCGGTTAAAACATCAATTAGGCCTATGTTATTTGTCTAATAATATTTGAGTCCTTATAATTTTATGTTTTCACAAATAATGATATAATTTATTAATTAATAGTAAAAAAGTCCCTGACTAGGAACTACTTCCTGGCCACACTACTCTAGTGACTTACTAAAATGATATAATTTATTAATCTAAAATATGTTCTGAAATTGTTATATGCTTGAGAATTTTTGTCATAAATTGATGGATGATGTCTTTATTCATTAAAACAAAAAAATATAGAGGGGTAACTGTAATTACTTATTTTAATTTTTTATTTAAATATATATTTTATATAAAAATAAATTTATATATTAAATACTAAAAAATATAATAAAAATTTTTAAATTTATAATAATTTAATAGTTAATACAAATATGTTAATTAACTTATTAAATTGTTTTGGTGCTATATATTAAAATAAAAAATTTTAAATAAATAATAAATTTTACTAACAAGTGTCCTTAAAACACTTGTTAAGATTTTACATTTATCATTTATAATAATTTTTTATATTTAATATAATAATGAATAATAAATTTTAATACATTAAAAAATATAACTTATTAAATATAAAAATTTTAAACTCTACTCTAATTTTTAATCAATTTCTATATAATCTCTTCTCTAATCATACATGATTAATTCCTCTCAACATGATATTCAATTTTTTTTAATTTCATTAGTTTTGCCAGTTGAAAAATATACATTAAAAAGACTTGATTATGATTATAATTTCTACTTTTTATATGTTCGAATGTTGTTGAATCTAGATTCACAACTTTTTGTAATAAAAAAGCTGAAAATTTTATTGATTAATATTCAAAATATACGTATTTGGCTTTTAAATATTTAAGAGTAAGGTAGTATTTGTTTTGTTTTGTTTTGTTTTTTCAAATGTATGAAAATTTTGAATTCTGAATATGTTTAAATGTCTTAAACTAAACGATTTCTTTTGTTTAAAATATGAATATAATATTAAATTATTTTTTCAGTCAAACAACTAAAAATTAATATATTGATATTTATATCCTAATAATTATAATTTGTAAATAAATAATAAAGTTTCAAAAATTTTAAATAGTTATTTATATTATATAAAAATAAAAAATATATTTTAAATTTGAAAGATATATTGACAAATTTAAATTATTATTATTATTATACTATCTGGTATTCATAGTTAGTTAAGAGTATTTTTTGTCAAATTTACATAAAATATATATCTAGGTAATTGTTAATGATTGGTTGACACCGAAATAAGGCTTAATATGTAATTTAAAAAGATTTGAAGAGAAAAAGAATAAAAGCAGGCATCGGAAATTAAATGAAAATACTATTACAAAAAGAATTTTATTGGAGAAGATATTCAATCGAATGAATCGAAAGATTCGTTTGAACGAATGATTTTAGTTGAATGAAAGATGTGATTCGTTTAATCAAATAAATAATTAAAAAATTTTAAAGACTCATAAAAATTATAATCAAACGAATACATTAATTTGTTCCAATAAATCACATTCAATCAAACAAATGAGTAGCAGAAATTTTCAAGAGTCATGAAAATCTCAATCAAATGAATTCCTTAATTTATTTGAACAAATCTCATTTGGTTAAACAAATGGTTCGATTCATTCGACTAAATCAATCGAAAATTCTAGTAAAATAACCATTTTTATTTTTTCTAGAATTTTTTTCATTTTATAAACTCAAGGGCACCTGGGTAATTATATAACCCATTATAAATATGATTAAAAAATGACTAAAATCATTGTTTTCCTCCTCTCTTCTCCCGTTACTTATTTCTACTCCCCTTTCTTTGAAATTCGTTCTTTACTTGAAAATTTATTGATTAAATCTTTTTTTTCCACTAATAATCATTAATTCTTTATCCTTTCTTCAGTTCAAAAACTTTGTTTCATCAAAATTGACCAAGAACATAAAGGAAATAAATTAAGGTTTTGAACCAAATTGAGAATTCAATCAAATCAACATTAAATTCGATAATTATCAACTTCCTGGTAAGTTTATTGTCCCTAAATTTATTAAAATTTTGTTTAAATCAAATTTGTAATTTAGGATTACTGTTTATTCGTGAATAATTCTATGACACATGTGTTTGTACCTCAAGGGCATATTTATAATTTCACTACATTTTCTATTCATGCTTTTGTATTTATCGTGCATATCGATAATTTGTCTGCCTAAATTTGCGGTGTGACAACACCCCAAACCGTGGGTCTCACTTGTGACAACCGTCACAGACTTTCAGAGTGTACTCAATCACCCAGAGTACCTCCTGTAAATCTGCGGCGGTTGTCATAAGTGGGACCTCCGATTTGGAGTGTGACAAATTCAATTTTCTTACTATAAAATTTGAGTTATAATGAGTTATTCATAAAATAGAAAAATATATAATTAGATAGTTAAAAAACTTGAATTCAAAAAAATGTGCTTCGTAATAAATAGTAAATATTATTATTTTGTTTGAATGTTATTATTCGTGAATCAATTTTGATAAATAAAGTTGCATGGTATTAAGTGTATCATTGATCAAATAAATTAGAGGTTTAATTGATTTTGAATTATTAAAAATTGACTAAATGATTGAAAAAGGGATGTTATAAATGTGCATGGGTTAACTATAGAACACCTGGACCTAGATTAAGATTCATTTATGTGTATATAGATTGTATTATATTCTTAACTTCAAGGATTAATAAAATTATTGATATATGCTTATTTTAGGTGATAACACTCGTACTAGAGACACTTAAGAGATGCTAAAGATTAAGAGTTGAATAGGAAATATTCACTTTTTTTATATTGTGAGTGAAACTTAATTATTTTTCTTACATATATTTTATAAATGTTTTTGAACTTAATTGTTTTAAATATTTTGAATGTTAGATAAATGATTTGATAATGCGTACTTCTATTAACATGAAAAAATGCCCTGTAATTGATTTTATGTGATGTTCAAAATCTTAGAGGCAAAATAATGATTTTATTATTTGATGTATACATGAAATATATATTAAATTTTGACTTGACGATGATTATATATATGTATATTGAGTTAAATTTGATTTGGGACATTCAGGCCGAGGAGGCTAAGGCCATAAGGGTCAAAACTATAATTACAAAGATTAGTAGTCTAGGTATATAAATAGAGGCAATTATCGTACTAGCTAAGTGGTGTATCGACAAGACCAGTATAAGAGAGGTGATAACCTCATTTATGATAGAATGTCCATTAAACAAAAATATGGAGGACAATCTTATGAAGATTCACAAACTACTCGAATTTAACGTCAATGGTACGTACAATTTTTATAAATTGCATGTCTGTTTCTATTATATTAAAAGAATTATTTATCTGTATATAATTGTTGGTTTTAATTGCATATCGAAAACCTAATGGAATTTCTTTTGAAGACAGGTCATAGTTTTATACTTTGAAAATGTTTTCAAACAAATTGTGAAATTGTTTTTCTTCTAAATATTTTTATATACTTGTTTATATTATTTTTATTTTTATGTATTTTACTCATTGAATATGTATTAGTATACTCACCTTTTTTCACACTTATAAGTGTTCTTTAATATAGCTGAAGTAATAAAGAGATTTTAGTAGATTTGAAATTGTGCATTCAGATATAAATTTTCATATTGGACTCATATTTATTTTATTTTAAGCTCATATAGAGAAATTTGTAAAGTTTATAATTTTTTTTATGTTGTAAGAAATATAAAAATTTTTATGTAACTTTTAGTCTTTGATTTTGTAAAAGAATAAGTATAACACTTTATAAAGTTTTTGAATACTTATATAATTAATGTGTATTATACCTATGGAATAATAATGTTTATTTTTTTATTGGAAATGATTTTGAATATATATGTATATTTTTGAAGTATTTGAGATTGATATGATTAAATAAAGTTATGAGTGTTTTAGATTGATAGGTATATTGGGAGTGTATAAAATATTTTTATGAGAAATAAGTATTGGTATAATCTTACAGGTTCTTAGTAAGTGTTCTAAATTTAAAAAATATTTAATAAAAGTTTATAATAATTATCACATGTGAGTCTTATATACGAGATTTGATAATTATTATTATTTTATATTAAAAATTTTAAATTATACAAATTTTTAATGAAATATATACATATACCTTAGAAGTGTATTTATTACGTGTTAGTTATATATCTTCGATTTAATTTTAACTATATTTATTATGTATTAATTAAATGTATGGGATCTAATCTCAACTATTGAAAGTATTTAGATCCAATGGTTACTAATAAGTGTAAAAAGAGGGATCACTACTACTACTACTACTACTACTACTACTACTACTAATATATATATATATGAGACGACTAATAATCTCTTTTATTTATCATTTTTATAGCTATTATATTTAAACTCTTTCAATAATTAAGATTAAATCTCATAAATGCATTATATTAATCATACATTAATTATGTATATCAAATTTAATCTTAATCATTGAAAACAATTAAATTTAATAACTATATATATGTAATAATTTTCATAAGAATTTTGCTAAGGTGCACATTTATTAAAGTTTTTATATTTATAGTAATTTTTTATATTTAATATAATAATTAATGATAAATTTTAATGTATTAAAAATTAAATTTATCAAATATAAAAACCTTCACAAGTTGCCTAAGGACAATGGTTAACAAAACTTTTTTATAAAATTCCTTTTAGATTTATAAATGTATTAGTTTAAGAAAAATATTAAAAACCTCTTCTATACCATTTATTGACTAACACTAGCCTTTGAAAAAACGGAAATACTATGAGCTTTTTAAAGGTGTCTAACGGGTCGGGCTAGCTCGATAATCGGGCCCGAACTGGTCCGAACCACTGTTCACATAGTTCGGATTGATTTCGGACTAATATAGATGGTCCGGTCCGATTTCGAAATTTCGGAATCGCGAAATCAGACCGTAACGGGTCCAGAACCATTTCGGGCCCGGCGGTTTGGCACCGGGTTGAACCGACGGTTCCAAATTGGCGGGTTGAACCGGCCCGGACCGCTAGTTTAACCCGGGTCAATTTTTTTTAAAAATTTGTTTAATCTAAATATTTTTTAATT
>JAVXUL010144763.1:0-14578 GCA_035590515.1 Trichilia minutiflora
TCTTCTTCTAAGAAGTGTGCATTTCTACTGATCGATATATGCTGATCAGTAGGGAAGTAGAAATAATATCCCAAAGTGTCTTTAGGATAGCCGATGAATCTTCCCTTCTCTAATTTTGCATCCAGCTTATCAAGGTTAACAATTTTAACATGCTGAACAACCCCATATCTCATATATCAAAGACTGGTGTTCTTTTCACTCCATATCTCATACAGAGTCTTTTAGACTGATTTTGATAGGACTTTGTTCAAGATATGTACAGCGGTCAATAGGTATATCCCCACAAATATACTAGCAAGTCTGTGAAACTCACCATAAATAGCACCATATCCAATAAGGTATGATTTCTTCTTTCAGTTATACTATTCAACTGTGGTGTATATGGAGGAGTCAACTGGGAGATAATTCCATTATCCTTTAAGAATTCTTGAAACTCTGTACTTAAGTATTTTCCTCCACAATCACATCGCAAATTTTTAATACTCTTTCCAGTCTATTTCTATACTTCATTTTTAAAGTCCCTGAACATTTCAAAGGAATCTGATTTGTATTTCATTAAATACACATACCTATATCGTAATATATCATCGATAAAGGTAATGAAGTAGTCAAATCCTTCTCAGGCTCTTGTGTTAAACGGTCAATATACATCACTATATATGAGTTCCAATAGCTCCTTCGCTCTCTCTCATTTACCTTTAAAGGGAGATTTGGTTATTTTTGTTTGAAGACATGATTCACAAGTTGGTAAGGGTTCTGAACCCAATGAACTCAAAAGTTCACTTGTCCCAAGTTGAATCAATCTCTTGCCTCCAATATGACCCAATCTATGATGCCATAGATATTTAGGATTTGTTTGACCCCGAATTCTTTTATTTGTAATAGATTTAATTGAATGACTATCACTCAATTCCATAACATATAATCCATTTGTATTTACTGCTTTGCCCACTAATACATTTTAAAAGTGTATTAAATATTTATTTTCAATAAACTGTACACTGTAACCATATTTACATAGTACAGATATTGAAATGATGTTTCTGGTGGCATGCGCAAAATACAACACAGAATTTAATCTCAGAATGTGTCTACCAAACAATCTGACTGCGTAAGATCCTTTGGCTTTAGTAGCAACTGTTGTCCCATTAACCATTCTAAGTACGATCTTGCCTCTAGACAATACTGAATAATTCTGTAAAGTCTGTTAAGTGACACAAATATGAGATGTAGCTGCTGAATCTAATATCCAAGAATGATGATCTGAAGTAACACTCAATTTATAATCGATCATCATACAGCTAGGTGTACCTTCTAGTAGATACTAAGAACAGCTCCTCATTATATGTTCTATTTTCTCTCACTAAAAAAATAATTTTATTTAACTTGAACTTAGTCCCTATCAAACTATCTTAAGTCCAAATATTTATGGAGAATGTCGTTAATAGTATTGTTTTATTTTTGTATCAATATATCACAATTCCTTTTGAGACGCTGAAAAGAAATAGAAAAACAAACTTATTAGTGATTTTGTATAATGTATATTAATCAATAATTTTGATTTATACATATTCAAACAATTTTGAATAATAACTATTAAACATTTTAAAAGTTATTAATAAGTGCTAATCTTATTAGCTCCCACTATTTAATTTAAATCATATACTCCCCAAACAGGATTCAAAAGTTTCGTTGGAATTTTGTTATTATTATTAATGGAAAATCAATATCTTATCAGAATTAACCAACCTCACATTTTAGAAATCTTAGTTAATTAACCCCAATAAGTAGGAAACTCATTTCTTTTTACATCTCCATGTAAGATTTGATTCTTTGTTTAGCCCTAACTTCGAATGCGTTATATTTTAGAAATCTTGGCACTTTAGGCCAGTTAAACCCGAACTATTGCACTTTCTTAAAGTGTTATTTTCACCTCTCTTTCACATAATAGAAATCTTGATCAAAGTGAAAATATTCTCCCAAGAACCAAACAACAGATTTCTAAAACACAAATTAATACCCCTCACATAATAGAAATCTCGGGATACTAATTTATGTCAAAAATCTCCACGTTATCTCATAATGGGAGGCTATGATTTAATAATTAGTATAGGGAGTCATTAAAAGAATTAATAAACCATTTATTAAAAATTTTAATCAAAACATTAACAATATCATTCATCATATGAATAAATATTATTATTTTTTAAAACATATATAAAACAATTTTATACCGTTAATAATATTCATTCACCTTTTGAATAAATATTATTTTTTTCATAAAACAATTTTATGATTAAAATAATTTTAATAAACTTTAAACAATTTAAAATCTTTTTATAGAAAACATTTTTCAAAATTATTTATTCATCATATGAATAAATATTTTAACTTACAATGGCATGATTTTATTAACAATTCATTAATTATTAATATACATGTAACCATTACATGTTTTATTTGAGAAATCATATTTCTCATTCGGACAACTAGTTTTTTCGTATATATTTGTGTTTCCAAAACCTTGTCATACAAGTTTTTGTGTGGTATTCATATTTTGGTTTTGTTTTACAGACAATAATCCTTGTCATATAAGAATTATTTGTTTGTATATTATATGTGATCACTAGTCAAACTAGAAATCTTGTTTTGCTTGTTTAAAAATTGAATTGGGTAAACAATGCTAACTGGTCAAATTGAGCCAACTATTCACTTAACTGGTTAACCCTTATATTGATATGATTAACGTGTCATACCAATTTAAATATTAGTATCAGTTGCTAATTTTGTTCACCAAATCTAATTTGTGAACCTAAGCCTAATATTTTGTTTATATCTATTTACATTTCTACACATTTCAATATACATAAATCAACTTATACATGTACTATATGCATATTTAAGAACATGTGCAACTAACATATACATACACAACAAACATATATGCATAATCAAGTCAAATGTAAATAAGATAGACATATATATATATATATATATATATATATATATTCATATATTTAATCAATATTAAATATATTACAAAACATATAAGATTAATAATATGCATTTAAACATTTTAAACACATATTATTTTATTTTCTATGCAATCAATATTGCAAAACAAGCAAACTTGATTGTTTATTTATCATATAAATTCAATAATCAAAATTTATTTATTTATCATATAAATAAAATAGTTAACATTTAAATATCATTATTTAATTTATTTAACAATTAAATAAATCAAATGAATAATATATATATATATATATATATACATACACACAAACATGATAAATATGATCATTTATTTATCATATAAATTAAATAATTAATATTTAATTTATCTATTCAATAAATAAATCAAATAAATATTAGATATACATATATTTAACATTTAAATATTTGTACATATAATTACAAAACACAAATTTATTAGCAAACTTTAAAAACACAACACTTATGAAAAATATACAACACAATATTTTTATATTTAAATATTATTAAAAAAATTTCGAGCAAAATCGATGTGTCGTTTTCACTAAAATACGTTAATAAGTTATCAAAATCACTCAAAATGCGAGTCGAAACGTGTCTGAAGTCCGATTACACAATAAAATGTGAAAAAAATTTATGACAGAAAAATGGAGACAGGGCGCCCGCTTGGCATAATAGTGCGCGGCATGTCATACACGCGCACGCACTGTAGAGTCCCACGTGCCCGTCCGCTAGCAGGGTGACGGTTGTGTGGCGCACACGCTTGTGTGAAAAAAAAAGGAGCTTTTGGCCCCTGCACCCGATTTTTGCATAATTTTTTTTTCTGCATTTCAAATGTTTTCAAATCAAAACCAAGCCACAAGACACTTCATAACACATCCAAATATTTGTTAAAAATGCCCAAACACATCAACAACCCCATTTGGTACACAAAAAACCTTTCCAAAGCCAAGTGTGCACCAATGTGCACCCTTTGCACATAATTGAGTTATAAATTCAATTTTCTCCATTTTTTTCCAAGTCAACCAACATTCCTAAGATGTCATTATCATATAACATGTCTTAGAAACATCATGGAAGTGGTGAAAACCAATTTCACACCGTGGAAACCAAGATGGAAACAAATTTCTCCAAATGACATCCTTTTGTGTTTTCATCAAAATCACAAGCATTCAAGCAATCATATCATGAACCTATCATGCTTTGATACCACTTGATGACTCTATGGCTTAAATCATGTATAAATTGTAAGTTTTCACTTTAACACCCTAGGTAAATTACTTGAAAAACAATATAAATCAAAGAGAATTACTTTAGGGCTTTTGTGAAACTTGATGAATTGATGAAGTTATGATGAAGAAAAGACTCAAAAACTTGAATCCTATTCACTTTACACCCATCGCTAATTCTCCTCCACCATGGCCAACCTGAGAGATGAGAGGGAGATTGATTTTTGCTTAATTTCTTGCCAAAAAATGAAAAATGAATTGTTTATATATTTTTTATTTTCATTTTCAATTATTTTAATTCATATTTATCATATAAATATAATATAATAATTGGAGATCATATGATACACTCAAAACCATTTAACATGGATGCAATCAAGTCAAACTTGATTTTATATATATTTGATCAAATATAAATCATTAACAAATACTATGTTAACAAGTGGATTAATATTAATCATTAATATCAAAACACATTTATCTAATTATTTAACAAGTAAATTAATTAGATATTGGCTATATTAATTAAAAACTTAATTAATATGATAGATTTAAACAAATTCAATAAATATGATATAATTACCATAATGCTCTTGGTCAAATATACACATAAGGATAAAATGATCTTTTTCATCTAAATTAAATACTTTAATTTAGAATTTATCATTTTATATTAAAATCATATTTTAATATGTTTGATAATCAAAATTAACAAATTTAAATATGTAATTTATAATAAATTATATACATGTATCACATTAGAGATCAAATGGTTATTTTGCACTAAATAAAACTATTCCATTTAATTTTTATTATTTTATCTTAAAATCATATTTTAACATATTTGGTAATCATTATTATCAAATTTGACAAATAATTTACATTAAATTACCTTATGATATCAGTATATCATTTCTTTAACACTTTAAAGAACATTCAATATGTATAATCATTATGCGTATCGATTTTGACCTTTTCTATATTATTATGAGGGTGCTAGCCTCTCTCGATAATATTTTAATCTCTCTCTCATGTGAAGAAGCGTTAGAGGATCTTGGTAGACTATAAAGGTTCACCGTAACTCAGTCGTGAACATATGTCAAATATTTTAACTTCGAATATTTCGATTGCTCATTGACTATGGTTAGTATCTAACAATGCGCCATAATCCCTAAGTCATGATGAAGAAGTATCTTTATTAAATCTTTCCTTGATTGCATATAACGTGTGAGTAATATCCTTTCGTTATCGTATCTTGATCGAGAAATGGGTTCATGGACTGTTCAAATCCTAATATTAATACTACTTCGAATCGTTGGTCATATGTCAATATTATGTGATGGCCATCGACTTATAATCAAGATATTATATCGATATTCAATTAGAAACTCAACTCGAATAAAGACAACGGGATTTCTCAGTCCAATGTGTTGAGTCAATGGATCCCATCTTGATTGTCAATCGAACACTTATATGAACAAAGCATACCCAAATCGGCTTCTTATACAAGACGTGAATAACCCTGTACTTATATACATCATATGAAATATACCCATCCATACAAAGTCCGATTTCAAACGTCTCAGGTCAAAGGATTACGTCGCACACTATTATAATTTATCAATAAATCATTGACTACATGCATACCATATGATTCATCCATATTCGGTCATATTCGATAAATAGTTCACTAACTATAAATCTACACTAATGCACTTATGATAATACTCATATTATCAGTTTATATATATTACATATAATATCATTAGGTGGTAACTAGTGTGCCTACTATGTGATATAGTTGTCCATTCCACACCACATATGCAAGGAGGTATTTGATAATTTATTTAATAATTAAATAAAATTATCCGGATGATTTATATACATTCGTCATTCATTTGTATGAAAAATAAAAGAAGCAGCAGTAAACGTATGTAAATAAAGAACTACTTCTTTTATTAATAAATATAAAAGTTTATATAAGATCAATAGCTTTAAAACCGATAACACGAATGGTTTCTAGGGCATACACTAACATTGGGTAGGTTATTAGCCTGAATTCAATTCCTTAAAACAAACAGCACCAAATGTAAAATTTAGGTTATGAAATACCGTTTCAGCCTATATGAAATTTTTTTTCTTTTTTTATACACTCAGGGATAATTTTATAATTATCTAGAGTATTATAAATAATGCCAACAAGGGAAAAATATTCATTCTTCTTCCTCAGCTCTCCTCATCTATTTTTTTTCTCAATTCTCTACCTCTCTGTAATCTTTATGCTTCCTTACTATTTCACAGATTAAACTCTAAGTTTTTTTTTTTAAATAAAATATCACTATAACTCTACTTCTTCACCAATGTACTAGCTTCATTTTTTTTATTTAAGTAAGATTTGAGTGTGAAAAAAAGTTAGGGTTTATACTCAAATTGAGATTTTTCGAAATTAGAAGAAATTAGAGTTTTTTTGAAATTTTTAGCAATCCTTTGGTAAGAATTTTCATCCAATTTGAGTATTAATTTCATAATTGCATAAATTTATAATTTTAGGATTACTGTAAAGTTAGGATTTTTATAAATTTAGATTTGATTTTAATAAATCGACTTCAATTATGTTATTTTAGATATAAAATAGATACATTTGAGATTAAATAGTAAGAAATTAGAAAATGGGTTTGTAAAAATTAAATGAGACAATAAATAGATCATTGGACAATTAGGATTTCACTGTTTACCCAAAAAATTAGTGTGTAATTCGAATAACTAAGTTAGTATGCATGAAATTGAAGTTAGAATAATTTAATTTAAGGTTGAATTGAAAGAAATTAAAGTTTATATTATAAGGATTAAAAAGAGGCAGTAAGTTTAAGGGGTTAAATTGAGTTTAAATTATTTAAAAATGTTATTAAGGAATTGGCCATGGGATTTAATTATTGAAAATCGGATAAATGATCAAAAATAGAATTGATTTCAATAGTTAAGTGTTGATTAGAAAACCTAGGTACCTTATGCATAATTTGGCATATAGGATATGTATTATTATTATTATTATTGAGGTATAGGAATTAATGTAAATATTAATATATGTAATTAGGTATTGAACGCTCGAAAGAGCACAAGCTGTACAAGATATTATAAGAAGTTCGTACCATCTTTAAGTGTGAGTGGACACCCTTTCAACTTACTTTTTCTTTTTTTAAGATGTTTATGGAATTTACTTATTTTTAATTCTTAGAAAGTTAGATATTAATTTTATATTTTATATTGTAAATAAATAAAGAAATGGCTTATGTGATATTAGTTTATGAATAAGGCCTAAGGGGCCAAGTACGATCCAGAAATGAAAATGTTTTATGATTCCGTTTTTATATCATTTATTTTATGATTATAAAATGATAATAGTTTTTTAAATGGCTTTTGATTATATGATGAGTATCAAATATATGTATTTGATAATGATTTATATATTGTACAAACCATAAATGATGTTTCAGATTTATGAAAAATGAGGTAGTTTTTATTCGATTTAGATTTAGATTTGACGATGGTTTTATATGATGATATAGCCAATGGGTTAGATTTATATAATTTGATATGATGATATGGTAGGAGAGCTAGATGCTTGATTTGATTTATGATATTATGGTTAAAGGCTAGTTGTAGCTACAGGGTTGTTTAGTAACCTAGGTACGAATCGAGGTAATGGTTATACTAGATAAATTGTGCATCGACCTAGTCGATATAAGAAAGATGATGACCTTATTTATGAAAAAGTGGTCCACTAGGATGAAAACATGTATAGGATAGTCAAGTGTGGATTCACGGATTAATTGAGGGTCAACGTTAGTGATGGACAAAGTTTTTCATAAACGATCATATTTTTTATACACATATATATATTTAAATATTTTTATGACATCATCATCGGTTAAGTATGCATGACACAAATAACTGATGGCTCAAAATTTACTCTTGGTTAGAGTATAATCGAACGAGCCAATGGTTGTGATTATACAAACATAGAGATCTAACGTATAATTTTTATACTTGACTCATATATTTACATTTAAAGTCCACTAGGAATGTTTTAATAATAGAGTATTTATTTGTTTATGCTATTTGTAAATAAATTATAAAATTATTTGTTTGTGTATGATAAGAATTTATTTATTTATTTTATTATGAAAAACGTGTTAAAAGTATTGAGATACAGATTTGTGAATGTGATGATATTTATAAATGATTTTGATTTTAGGACGAATGAGATTAGATTGATTGAGATGATTGGATTTTATATGAATGAAATTGAGTTGGTGAAGATGATGGATTTTGAATTATTTGAAAATGGATATTTTTGGAAGTGTTTATAAATATTTTTTATTCGTTAAACAGGTACTATTGATGTTTTACAGGCTTTAATTGTATATTTCGGAGTATAGAATATACATCAAAAGTCTATGATAGTTGTCATATGTACAACCATGATCGGAGGTATGACACTATTTATTATTGATACTATTAATCACTATAGCATCAATACTATTTATTGCCAGCACTGCTTATTAATTAGAATAGTAATCTAAGATTAAGAAAGATAATTAGAAAGGTAGAGTAATGGTAAGTACAAAATTCATTATTAAGAAATTTTTTGGTGAGAAAGATTTTGGATTATGAAAACTTAAAATGCAAGCACTATTAGATCATGAAGGGTTAGAAATAACACTTAAGAAGAATGGATTCTAAGGATTTCTAGAAAAAAGAGTTAAGTAGATCTAAAGAAAGGTGGCGAGTGTCTTGATTTTATCTTTAACTGATAAGGTCTTAAAGGAGGTCTAAAAGACATCATAATAATAGGAATTTAGTGAAAATTAAAAGTTAAATACTAGGTGAAATCCATTATGAGAAGGCTCTACATGAAAAATATGTTGTATGCCTTTTATTTAAAAGAAAGCGGATCAATGAAGGCACATCTAGATAAATTTAACAAGTTAGTATTGGACTTAGAGATGATAAATATGAGGATTAAGGATGAAGATTAAGCCTGGATGGTATTGATTCATTGTTACTATTGTATGAGCACTTCGTGGATACGTTACTCTATGCTAGGACCACACTTATCATGTGTAATACCTGACCTAAGATTGTCAACAATATTATCCATTTTGATCTAATCCATGGGGCCTCACGGCTTTGTTCTTGGTAATAGGCCTAAACCAATCCTAAAAGGCTTTTATTGGCAACTTGATTTTAACTTCACATATAGCCTAGTAATTTCCTCTTTTATTCCAATGTGGGACTCTTCTTGCCCCTACAACCATCTTGAAGCCTATTAGAAGCCGCTTCTTACTCAGGCCTTTGTCCTGGCATCACTCCCCGCCCTCAAGGACCAGGATGTTAAAGGCCCACCAGCTTCCAGCAGCTTGTCCTCGAGCCTACAATCGTACTGAAAAAGAGTTGGCTCTAATACCATATTATAAAACCTGACCCAAGATTGTCGATAATATTATTTATTTTGGTCCAACCCATGGGGTCTCACAGCTTTGCTCTTGGTAATGGGCCCAAACCCATCCCCAAAGGCCTTGTTGACAACTTGGTTTAACCCATATATATAGTTTAGTAATTTTCTCTCTCTTTCTGATGTAAGATTTCTTCTACTCCCCCAGCCATTTTGAAGCCTGTCAGGAGTCGCTCTCTGTTTAGGCCTTTACTCCAATGCCACTCTCTGTCCTTAAGGACTAGGATGTTACATCATGTATGATGTGAAGAATGTCCTAAGGTCCAAAAAGTTAAATAAGAAAATCAATTAAAGAAGAACAATTTTAACGAGGTGTTAAGGATAAAAGAGGAATAATAAAAGAGAACATATAAAGCTATCAAGATACGATGTAAAATCCTGCATTTTAGCTTAGGGGTATTTTGGTTATTTTATTTTAGAAGAGCTTTTTTGTTATTTTTCTTAAAATTTATGTTTGAGAGTTATTTATTGGTTAATTAATTCCATATGGATGTTTGATAAATGTTTTGAAAAGTTTTGGATAAATTGATTGAGTTTGAGAAAAATTCTATTTTGGATTTAATAGAACACCCAAATTTTCAAGTTAAATTTCTATTAATTAAGATTGAGTTTTGACACAAGGTTTATTTTTAATGAAAGAAGATAGAAATATGAGTGTATAAAAAGAAACAAAAGAGAAATCGAACTCCAGATGAAGGAGATACAAAAGAAATCGAACTTCAAATGAGGGAAAAACAACGTTAGAACAAGAAAGGTCTTGAATGATATTTTTTAGAATAAACTTAAATAATGTTTTCTAATATGGACTTGAGTGATATTTTTAGCAGAAAGGAAGTATCGATATTCAAGCTAAAATGTTGATACTTTCAAGATAAACCACCTAAAAATAGTGCCCAATAAGCTTAGAACGATATATTTAAAAGAGGGATCGATACTTTTGACAAAAATATTGATATAATGAGCTAAAGTATTGATATTTTAAGTAGAAAAATATGTACTAACCTATTTTTGACATAAAAAACAAAATATCTAACTTAAGAAATGATCATTTTGTCTATTTTTAGACTCTTCTTTCTTCTTTACCCTCAAGGGTAGTTTTATCAATTCAATGAGCTTTATGTGTATGGCAAACATAAATTGAATTTTACATTTTTGACTTCGTTCTTCTACTTCCCTCTTAATTGCTCATGGATCCATTACTAATGGTAAACATCATCTTTATTTTTCTTCAATTTCTTTTATCTTCAATCAATTAAACTCTTGTTTCTTACTATCAAACACTTGTACATGACGACCTTTATCATTTATGATTTCATTTCGTCAAAATTGATCGAGAAACGAGCACGAGCACGTAAGGGTTATTATTCACAAAAGGAGATTTTCGTCGATTATTAACAATTAAAACTTTTAAGAGTTAAATTGATCCTCTGGTAAGATTTTTAGTATCCTTATGACTTCAATTTCATGTTTTGAATGATTATATGATTATATGTTACTATTCACATAAGATTTACTATATAAATTGATGGTTTTGTGTAATTGTAGTTGAATAGGATCGAAATAAATGTTTCTATGCTAGATTAGTTGTTTAAAGATTAATTAGTGAGAAATTTGAAATTGTTCAATGTTGTATAAGAGAGGCCTGAAGTTTAAAAGCCAAAATCAAGTCCAATTATTATTGTATAGTATTAAGAAATTGATTATGAATTTTTATTGACGAAAATTGGATAATTGGTTGAGTTAGGGATTAAGTATAGTAATTAAATACTATTTAGAAATTCACATGAATTATGAGCGTAATCATACATATGGACTATATTGTTATAAATTGAGGATTTGAGATTGATATGAATGTTACTTTATGACATTGTGTACCGAACTCATGCAAAAGAAACCTGAACGATGTAGTGGATTTTAGGGAGTTTAAACTCTCCCTACGACTATAAGTGAAACTAGCTATGTTTTCATTTTTTTTTCTAAAGATATTTATGAAATGTTTTAAGTATGAATGGATTCCTAATGATTTTTCAATTCTTATTGAATATGGTGTGTAAGTTATTTAGTTTGTTAAATTAATGATATGTCTTAACGTGAGTAGGAATTTTATATGTTTTTAGTTATTTCCAAACAATATGTCTTAATGTGAGTAGAATCAAAATGTGTTGAATGGTTGTAAGAAATAATTATTGCTTATTTATTTCATGATTTGTGAGTGGATTATTAGATGGTTTTCATTACATTATAAATATTTTATGAGACAGTTTATGATATAAAAATGTTTTATGACTTTATGATTTTGATATATTTTAAGAATGAGAGAAAATAGTTATGTATTCAAAAGCTATATATGTATGTTTAATTTCATGTATATTACGAACCCAGAAAATGATTTAGAGACAACTATATTTTCAATTGTGTTTTCAAAAGCTATTTATAAATACAAGATTATACTTTCATTAAGAACTTTGAAAATGATATAGAAAAGTTTCACAAGATAATTTCAATATGTATATTATTAAATGCATGATTTAGAAATGTTTTATGAGATAATTTTCTTATGTATGTTATGAAAGTTATGATATATACACTTTAAAAATGTTTTAAGAGATAATTTTCTTATGTATGTTATGAAAGTTATGATGTATACACTTTATATGTAACACCCGTGTTTAGACCCCGAGGGTATATTTGTTATTTTCTACTTCTTCTGTTCATGTATCTGCATTCATTTTATACCCTACGCGTGTGGGTATAATTTCGATGCTCATTTGGAAAGTTGGATTGGTTATAACGAAGTCTGAGAATGAGAATGAGAAAGTGTATAATTCGTTCGGACGAATTTAGAATTTGTTCGATCGAATCGGACGATTCGTTCGAACGAAGTGCTAGAACGTTTGAACGAATCAGGGAGGAACTCTCTGAAAATCTTGGAGCCGAATTCGTTCGATCGAATAGCAATTCGTTCGGCCAGATTGATCATTTCGTTTGACCGAATGGTTAGTCGTTCGAACGAGTAAGATAGGAGCTCTTTGACTTCGGAAGTGCTAGATTTGTTCGATCGAAGGCACAGTTTGTTCGAACAAATGTTAGTTCGTTCGATCGACAGGCGTAAAATAACGATTTTGCCCACTTCTAGAAGATTCTTCCTTTGTATTTCTTAAGGGCAAAATAGTAATTTCACCCTTTTTCTATATATAGGGGTCAGAGATCAGCTTTCTCAGCCTTTCTTCCTCTTTTTCTTCTTCTTCTCTTCTTGTGCACGTTTGTCTTCTGCTCTCTCTACCCATCACCCAAATCTTTGCCAAATTTTGATTTCTCTTCACCTACAAGTCACATTCTACGTGTCTTACACGCTGGGAGTGTTGATTTGGTGATAGCGGCGCGGATTCGCGAAAGAGGAGTTAGGGTTCCAGGAGAGAATTTGGGTTTTTTTAGTTTCAAGACAAAATCGGAGTAAACCGACTACACCACGAGGTTCGTAGTTCGATTCTAGTTTATCTGTATCTTCATTTCGTATTTTTACACATTTCGATTCGTATGGGTTTTCGTATCGATTTTCTTAGATTTATCGCTTATAATTTAGTTTTAATGCATAATGTGAGTTGTAGAGATGTCGTGAAAGTCGTAGGAAGTTAGATATATGATTTCAAAAATTTTGAGTAGGCATGAACAGTAACTTCGATTACTATTTTGACAAGTATATGGGGCCCACAAGTCAGAATATTTTATATTAGTCAAAATGTGTTAGTTTGGCGACAATGTGGATCCGTATCAGTTTTGGTTGATTAATTTGATATTTAACGAGGATTTTAGATAATTTCGTATAATAGTTCGACGTTAGAAACCCGTGGTTAAATTGCATTGCATGCATTCGAACTCATATGTATATTAGAATATATATTAATCGTATTTTTATGTATATGGTTAGGGGACGGTTCGAGATCGAGGTATTCTGTTAGTCGTCGAAGAACGAGGGAAACTAGGGAGGGTATACACTCCCTGAGTTATGAGTGGACACTTTTTTGTCTTATTTCTTTATTTATATGTTTATTTTCTTTAGAAATGAAATAATATACAAATAATTATAAATGTTTTCTCATTACTCTTGAAATGTGAAAATATGAATATATGTGAAATGTATAATTTTGTACTGGATTTCATATGGGTTTTGCTATTTTAGAATATGTTTTTTGATGATGATATGGCCTGTGGGCCAAGATATTGTGATATTTATTGTGATTGACAGCTAGGTTGGCCTGTTTATATTTTATTATGATGACGGCCATGAGGGACATGTACTTGTTGTGATGATGGCCATGTGAGGCCTGTTTTTATGTATATTGTATATTAGTGATGTGGCCATGTGGGCCTGTTATGTACAATAGCTACTGGTTGTAGCCTAGGGTCAGCCTGAGTAGATAGAGGTTGCCTAGGTGAGTGTGGGACTTCATAGGTGGAGGAGTTATATGGTGTTTTGATTATTGTTTGAGTAAAGGTTTGACCACCTGTGAGTCTCAGTCGGATTAGCACGAGATCACCATGTGGCTAATCCGAGGCGAACGTCAGTCGTGGACTTGTTTTGTGTAAATAAACTGTGCATTGTTTTCTTTTATGTATTTAAAAGAATATTTTTTAATAGTATATTTTAATTACATATGAAACCCACTGACAGTCTCGGGATACCCACGGTCAGGGTAGTCGCCGGGAATGGGAGCCAACCCAATGACTTTTATACCATGATCTAAGATTTTCAAAGTAAAAAAAGTTTTCTTCTGATCCATTTGTTTTCAAATCATACTTTTACTTATTTATTACTTAGTGTGTGAATATATATATA
>JAVXUL010144774.1:0-14578 GCA_035590515.1 Trichilia minutiflora
CTTCTTTCAAAATAGCATTCCTTGATTCACCATCCAAGGGTACACATACCCTGCCCCTTAATGTTAAAATCCCATCTTGGTTGATATAGAAGTCTCCAGTTTCTCCATCCATAATTCTTTGGCAGACACTTACTAGTTTTAGACCTGCGTCTGTCTTTCCTTTATCTGCTCCCTTAGTATCGGTCTTACAATAAAGATGGCTAGCATCAAATTTCAGTAATAATAGAAGGTATACTGACTGAACATATGCCACTATCACTGAAGATTTCCTGCTTAAAGTATCTGCCACCACATTAGCTTTACCAGGATGGTAGTCAATGATCAAATCATAATCCTTGATCAATTCTAGCCATCGTCACTATCTCAAATTCAATTTCCACTGAGTAAACAGATATTTTAGACTCTTGTGGTCAGTAAAAATCTGACATCTCTCTCCATACAAATAATGTCTCCAAATTTTCAAAGCAAAGACTATCGCAACCAATTCTAAATCATGGGTTAGATAGTTCATCTTATGCTTCTTAAGTTATCGTGAAGCATAGGCAATTACCTTTCCATTCTGCATTAGTACATAACCTAGCCCTTACTTAGAAGCATCATTGAATACTACATATCCCTCTTCAAGAATAGGTAGTGTCAATACTGAAGATGAGGTGAGACGACTCTTCAATGCTTAAAAATTCTGCTCACATTTCTCATCTCACTCAAACTTAATATCTTTTCTTGTTAAACATGTCAGTGGAGCAGCTAACAGAGAAAAACCTTCAACGAATTTTCAGTAACAACCTGTCAATTCTAAGAAGCTCCTAACTTTTGTGATATTCTTAACTTGTTCTCACTGTACTATAGCTTCTACCTTACGGGGATCAACAAAGATTCTTTCTCTTGAAACTGCATATCCCAAGAATGCCACTTCCTGAAACCAAAACTCACATTTCAAAAACTTGACATACAACCTTCTTTCTCTTAGTGTCTGTAGTACAATTCGCAAATGCTGAGTATGTTCCTTCTTAGTCCTTGAGTAAACCAAAATATCATCGATAAAAAATATCATAAAATTATCAACATATAGATAGAATACTCGATTCATGAGATCCATGAATACAGCTGGGGAAATAGTTAACCCAAACGACATTACAAAGAACTCATAGTGACTATAACGTGTTCAGAAGGCTATCTTGGGTACGTCGCTCTTCTTAATCCGTAACTGATAATACCATAATCTTAAATCAATCTTTGAAAATACACCAGCTCCCTGCAGCTGATCAAATAGATTATTAATTTGGGCAGTGAGTATTTATTCCGGATGGTGACTCGATTTAACTGATGATAATCGATACATAATCATAGAGTTCCATCTTTCTTCTTGACAAACAGTACCGACGAACCCCAAGGTGATATACTCGATCGAATGACACTCTTATCAACTACATCTTGAAGTTGCACCTTCAGTTCCTTAAGTTCAATTGGTGCTATACAATAAAATGGAATCAAGATTGGTATAGTGCCTGGAACCAAGTCAATACTGAAATTGACTTCTCGTTCTGGTGACATTCCTGATAATTCATCTATAAATACATCTGGGAACTCTCTCACTACTAAAACTTGATTAATCGAGTATTCAGAGGTAGTAATATCTATAAAATGTGTCAAATACCCTCGACACCCTTTCCTTATTAACCTCTGAACTTCTATCGCAAAAAACATGCTATTAGACAAAATATTCTGCTTACCGATAAGCACTATCTCTAATCCCTCGACATTCTGAATACAACTTGCTTGGCAAAGCAATCTAGTATTGCCCAATGTCTCGATAACTAATCTATTCCCAGAATTGCATCAATACATTTCATTCTCAAAAGAATCAAATCTACTACCAGCTCCACTCTATTCACCACTACAGCACAGTCTCTAAACACTGTCTTTCTCAATAACTTCTGGTCTAGTGGAGTATGAATCACTATTTCTTCATCTAGAGGTGACAATGTGATACTAACATAAGGTGCTAAAGCAGTATTAACAAAAGATCTATTAGAACCCGGATCTATCAACACATAAGTAGGTTGGTTGAAAATTATAATCATACCAGTTACCACATCTGGATTAGTTTGTGCCTGCTCCTAGTCCAAAGCAAACACCCTGGTTTGGACTCTATCTCGAGTTCTATGTTCAACACAAGATGCTGTAGAAGAACTGTCCACTCCTGACCTCCTACTAAAAGAAACTGCAGCCTGCTCAATGGGTGGCTGGCTGGCATTGGAGTATAGGATATCAACTTATTTGGCCACCTATTTCTGCTCTTCCTCTCTTGGGGCAATATCTCCTTATATGTCCTGTCTCTCCATAATGGTGACATACAAATGACTGTGGACATGGTCTTGCATGATATTGCCCACAGTTAACATACCTATCCATTCTCTGACTCTAACTTAATCCTTAAGTCTGTCCCTAAGCTGACGACCTAAATCTCAAAGGTCCCTAACTTTGAGGAGAATGTGACGAATTACTTGTAGGACTAGTAGTAGAGGCACCACTAGATTAACCACTGTTGTGGCTTTTCTTGGATGAAAAATCGATCTGTATACCTAAATCTCTTCTTTTTTGGAGCTGACTCTTCGATCTTCTCTCTCCTACTAACTTCTCAGCTCGAAGTGTCATCTGAATCATTTATTTATACCCTTGGTTTCCTGACAGTAACATCTTTTCATGAATCTCAAAATTCAAACCTTCTTCAAACTTGGCACACAAGCTTTCTTCATTAGCAAACTCTAGTACAAACTCAACTAATTCTCTCAGCTGGATCTCATACTCTGTCACTGTCTTACCCATCTGTTTGAATCGAAGGAATTCTTGTTTCTTCTGATGACAATGATAGGTATTGTAATATTAATCTCAAAATACTTGCACAAAGTTATCCCAGGTCAATTCTCTTGCTTGTACATTCACCCACTAAGTAGCTACACTACCTTCTAACAGTCGGACAGTCACTTTTAACTTGTACCTATCCTCAAGTTCCATATCATTCAAGTCACCCTCCAATTTCTTAAACCAACGACTAGCTAAGGCCACATCTGTAGTACCTTCAAATGGAATACTTCCCAATTGTCTAACTTCTTTAATTAGCTTGGACAATTTTGGGGTTTACCCAGATGCTTCTACAGCTTGGGTGTTCTAATAAGCCATGAAGGCAACCCATACCTCGAAAGTCATAGACGGAGGCATTCCCATATCTGGTTGCTGATATTAAGGTGGAGGAGCTTCATGCTACTCCTCGGGCTCAAGTTGAGGCATATACAATATAGCTTCTTCTTTGACATCGATATAATTTCTTTTCGCAGTCTACCACGACCTCGGCTAGGTCTCGAAGATATTTTACTTGATGGTGATGCTTCTTATGACTCGACTCACTTAATTCACTAAAAAATTACCAAAAATAATTAAATCATTTATAAAACTTCATAATATAGTTTGAAAAACAAGTTTGTGTGTTTCCAAGATCATTTTAAAACCAAATGTCTGATACCAATAAAATTATCATGCCCCAATCCTTGAGTCCCATATGTGACAACCGTCACAGACTCCTAAGATGTATTCAATCACCCCAGAACACACCCTAAAGGCCTGTAAGGCTTTTACAAAACCTGACTCAAAATTCACACATTTAAAACACTTTCAAATATCCATCCTCATCACCCGAACTTCTCAAGGTATATCAACAAACCATAAACACTTCTATGTAAACATTTCAATCATCTTTATAAATCGTTCAACAAAGTATTTGAATATAAAAATTCAAACAGATAAATATGTAATCAAAGTGGTTTACAAATCCGTTTCCAATACATAGAAGAAAATACAAGTTTGAATCAAAATACAACTCCAATATATTAGAAACAATACTAACTGAGTCGATTTTTAGGAATATAACTGAGGTCCTTAAAAATTCTGAAGGATCACCACTAGCGAGCTTGCTTAGCTAACTTCTAGACCTAAAACTGAAGAGTGAGGGAGAATGAGTATACGGGAGTATACTCAATGAGTGAACTAAAGATTTAAATAAATAACGACACTCAATTCAAAATAGTTAAGCATAGTTAAAAACATTATAAAACAGTATGGTTTAGAATATTTTATTTAGTTTGAAAACTTTGAAATGTATATCAAAAATCATTGGGCTGGCTCTCTTTCTCGATGACTACGCTGGCCTTGGGTATCTTGAGACCGTCAGTGGATTTTATATGCAGGAGAAAGCAATGATGATTTATAAAAGTTTTATTTTAAATGCAAAGAGTAAAATATGCTTGGTTTCTCAGAAAATAGGCCCATCATTGATGTTCGCCTCAAGTTAGTCATGTGGTGATAACCATGGCTGATCCGACAAGACTCACAGGTGGTCAAATCACATCTCCATCACAATAATATAACATCATATATCAACCCCAACTTTGAATCCTCCACTCACTTAGGCGACCTCTCTATCAGGCTAACCCTAGGCTACACCTGTAGCTAAAATTAATAAACCTGGCCCTTATGGCCGTTATCACCAACATGTATATCAATATCCATATATTTCACAAATATCACAATAATCATCTCATCAATCATAGTTTCATCATGTCATAAAATCTTTTACAAAATGAATGTCAAATCATTATCGCCTACGGCTACAAGATTTATAAATATATTCATCTCAAACCATAAATATCCATGTATAAATGAGTATGCATAAAACAAAAGCAATATACATAAAAGAATAATGTTTATCAAACACTTACATATAATTTAAAAGTATCAAAAGCTATTTTAAAACAATAAAGAAACATAAGAAGGTTCACTTACTACTTAGGGAGGGTATACACTCCTTAATTTCTCTTATTTTCTGACACTTCACTCGGGTTCCTCGTTCGCATATCATCGCCTAATCACATATATTCAAAATATATCAATACGCAATTCTATTCTATAAATAATATCATATGCATGTAATGCATGTTAACTCAGATTTCTAAAATCTATTAATAAGCAAAATCGACTAAATCCTCGTTATTCATCCAATTATCAATTCTCTCACACTACGAATATAACGCCTGGTCTAAGTCTGTTAACAATATTGTTTGTTTTGGCCCAACCCTGGGAGCCTCACGATTTTGTTCTTGAAAATGAGTTATTCTGAGAACTTTCCAAGAGGTCATCCATCTTAGTACTGCTCTCGTCCAAGCACGCTTAACTGTATAGTTCTTAGAGTTAAACCACCACCCATCCCAAAAGGTCTTGTTGACAACTTGGTTCCAACTCTATATATATAACCCAGTAACTTTCTCTCTTATTTCGATGTGGGATTCGGTTTATCCCTACCATCCTAGAAGCCTGTCAGAAGTAGCTCTTTGCTCAGGCTCCCTCGGCCCTGGCACCACTTCTTACCATCATCAGACCGAAATGTTACAAGCCCGCCAGCTTTCATCTGGTTCATCCTCAAACCACCATCATCGTACTGGAGGAGAGTTGGCTCTGATACCAATAAAATTATCACAACCAATAAAATAAAATTTTCACGCTCCAATCCTAGTCGATCATGTGATAATCATCACGAATCCTAGGAATACATCCTATCATCTAGAATGCACTCCTAGAACTCGTAAGGTATTAGTACCTATTTTCAAACTTATTTCAAACAAAATAATACAAAATAGAAGATTTTCAATTCTTTTATTTTTATGGGTGGTATACGATAGGGTGGTATAGAAATCGGTGTCGTCCCTGACATCAGATCGATACAAAACTCAAACTCTCTATCAGACGATAATCTAGGCAAATCCTTCGAAAACACATCGGGGAATTCTCTTACCACTGGCACCTGTTCCAGATTAACTCCTGAAACTAATATATCAATCACATGTGCCAAATACGCCTAACAACCTTTCTGAAGCAATCTCTTAGTCTCTATCGCCAAAATAATACAGGAAGGAAGTATCCTCCGCTCACCCATAAAATTAATCTTTGACTCTCCTGGCCGTCTGAAGGTCACCACCTTCTTAAAACAATCAATTGCAGCATAATGTTGTGATAACCAGTCCATACCCAAAATAGCATCAAAGTCTTGGATTCTCAACGGAATCAAATCAATCTCAAAAGCAGCATCTCCAATCCAGACCTCACACCGACTAAACACGATATTTCACAATAATCTCTGCCCCAAGGACGTATGAACAATCAACTCTGGTTCTAAAGGTACCGGGTCCCTATTAGCATGCCTCGCAAATGCAATGCTAATGAATGACCTATCTGAACTAGGATTAACCAAAATGTATGCTAGATGATCAAAAATCATCATCATACCTGTGATCACTTCTGGATTAACCTGAGCCTGCTCTTGATTCATCTCAAAAACTTGAGTCTGAACTCGTGATTGGTTCCTCTAATTACCCTGACGAGCAGATCGACCCACTTCTTGATCTAGCCTGGCGAGCACTCATAAACTATGACTGAGGCATGGGCTGTTGTGCAACAGTAAATCTCATATCTTGTCCTGGCTAGCTAGCAGTCTCTGTTGTCCCCAAACTAGGACAATCTCTTTTTATGTGACCCACTTGGTCACACTGAAAACACTGAAGCTGGAGAGGTACTCTGCAAGGCCCGCTATGAAATCTCCTATAATTAAGACATCGTCTACTGTCGGATGATTTTCTGCCTGATCGCCTTGATCCCAGTGTCAGAGGACTGAGAGAGGCTATTTTAGAGGAGGCCTATAGTTCTACATTTACTATACACTCAGATATTATTAAGATGTACCATACCATCAGAGAGAGTTACTGGTGGTCGGGGATGAAACAAGGCCTTTTGGGACGGGTGGCGATTTAAATCCAATAACTATGCAGTTAAGCGTGCTTGAACGAGACCAGTACCAAGATGGATGCCCTCTTGGGAAGTTCTCGTGATAACCCATTACCAAAAATAAAATTGTGAGGCCCCAACGGTTAGGCCAAAGCGGACAATATTATTAACAGACTTGGACCAAGTGTTACAATTGGTATTAGAGCTAACTCTCCTCCAATACAATGATGGTGGTTTGGGAACGATTCAGACGGAAGCTGGTGGGCCTGTAACATCCCGATCTGATGAGGGCGAGAAGTGGCACCGGGACCGAGGGAGCCTGAGTAAGGAGCGGCTTCTGGCAGGCTTCTAGGATGGCAGGGATGAACCGAATCCCACATCAGAATGGTAGAGAAAGTTACTGGGTTATATATATAGAGTTGGAACCAAGTTGTCAACAAAGCCTTTTGGGATGGGTGGTGGTTCAACTCCAAGAACCACGCAGTTAAGCGTGCTTAAACGAGAGCAGTACCAAGATGGGTGACCTTTTAGAAAGTTCTCAGAATAACCCATTCCTAAGAATAAAACCGTGAGGTCCCAAGGGTTGAGTTAAAGCGGACAATATTATTGACAGACTTGAACCAAGCGTTACAATTGCTGGTCCAAGTCTGTCAACAACGAACTCATATTTAGGCTAAACTAACACATTTTAACTCGGTTTCGTGATTTTGATGAGTGGAGTCCACTGGCTCATTGGAATAATAACCCAATATTGTTCTATTTTATCCACATTATTTCAAATTCGTGTTTTAGCTTCTTATCGATTTACCCAATTTATTTACAATCTAATTAACACGTTGTGACTTAAATGTATGCGATAAAACTAACGAAAACCCTAGGAATGAACAGTAAAACCCATATGTCCAAAATTTCATAAAATGCAATATAAAAGGTACATACGTGTTAAAAATGATGCTGTTTACCTCATGGTATCGTTGGTTTGTTTTGATTCCGTTTCGAAGTCAAAAAAATCCAATTTGGCTTTCGAAACCCTAGCTTTTCAAATTTGTTTTCTGTGCTTCTACCGTCAAATTGATGCTCCTAGGAAATTAGAAATGAGGAATGTGATGAGGATTTGGTGAGAAATAAAAATGCAGTAAAAATTTGGGTGATAGTTAAAGAGAGCAGAGGAGAGAACGTGAGAGAGAGAGAGAGAGAGAAGAGAAGAGAAGGAAGAAAAGAAGAAGCCAACGTGAAAATTGGGGGTTCAGCCCCCTATTTATAGAAAATGGTGTAATTATCATTTTACCCTTAAGAAATGCAAAGAAAAAGCTTATAGAAGAAGACAAAAATCATCATTTTGTAATCGTTCGGTTGAACAAATCGAGGTTCGTTCTAACAAACTACCTTCTTCGATCGAACGAATCAAGGTCCGTTCGAACGAATTTTTCGGCACTTCTAAAAGTCAGGGGACTTCTATTTTACCGTTCGAACGAATAAACCACTTCGATAGAACGAATTCCAGTTCGTTCAAATGAAGGCTAATTTGATTGAACGAATCTCTTATCCGTCCAAACGAATCTTAAGCAGGAAATTTTTCAGGGAGTCCTCAAAGTGTCTGTTAAACGAATCACTCTATTCGATTGATCGAACCCGTCAAAATAAAAAATTTCACCTAAATCCTCCCTAAATTAGAAAATACATTTGGATCCTACTCAAAATAAAACTAACTTTTAATTTCGTTGAGGTCACTGTGTTTACGACCTTAAAACTCTATCTTAACCACCTTAAATTCTCAAAACAATTATATAGTTACGATGGCGTGTTAACTATGTATAATATGAGTATATTATATATACAATAAAAAATATAAAATTACTGTTCTATCCTTAAATTTTAGACATATATCATTCATCTTAAATATTTTCAGGCATGGAATATATTATTTTTGTACAATATTTAGTGCCTCGGTGATCTCACGTATCGAGTGGTCCGGAGTACCATCCTTCACTGCATGCCTTTATGTCTTAATCATCTTTTAGACTGAATTGCATGGAATACAATGATCTCCCTCAAGATACAGACTATATTATACCTCTGATGTTCAGTGGTACAATATATGATTGTACTAGCACTCTTATTTTAACTTTTTTAATAAAACTTTTTTTTGTGTTTTTGTTTTGTTTTTTTTTTCTGGGCGTGTACGTGTGTGTTTTGTATTATTATTATTATTATTTGATAAAGCTTTCTCTTTTATCTTAATTTCTTAATTATCAAAAATTTTAGGTAATTAAAAATATTTTTTTTGACTTAATAAAATTTTAAAATATTTTTATTTTTTCCAAATTTTAATACTCCAAAAATTTATTTACAAACTTATCTATTTAAAAATATATTACATTTTTTCTTTTTAAGATACATATTTTTTATTAAAGAATTATACAACTTAAAAAATATGATACAATAAATAAAATATTTTAAACTAAAATTTATCACGGTATCTTCTAAATTAAATATTTATATATTTACTTTTATATAATATAAATAACTATAATAAAATCTAAAATTTATTATTCATTTAATATTTAAAATTATAAAGATATCAAAGTTAAAAAAATAATTTTTAGATCTTTTTATTAAAAAAATGAATAACTTAATACTTGTATTCAAATTTGATAAAAAAAATAAATAGATTATTATTTTTTATTTAAAGTTAAATAAAATTAAAATTCAGCTATTTAAATAATTTAAAGTGTGTTTTTTTAATTTAATTTAAATTTTTTGGCATCCCTGTTTGGTTCTTGTTCCTAAGTAAGATTATTTTTATTTAGTTAGATGTTTTGTTTGTTTTATTTAACATTAAAAAATTACTAATTATATCTTAATAAAATTATATTAAATTTTTTATGCTCAAATTTAAAATTTAAGTAATTTTATTTAATTGTCATTTTTAAATACTCTTATAAATTTACAAAAAGCACATAATGACTCATTTTAAAAGCTTTTTTTTCTTACCCAGTTTATTTTTTTTTTAAATACATAGGTATTTTTGTTTGTTTTAAGCTCTTTCTTATTAGAAAAATAAGAATTATAGTAAATAGATTAAAAGAATACATAATAGATAACTATCCGATTATGATGAGGGTGAAGAATGACGACGGGACAAAAAAATCCTAAATAAGAAATGGTTTTTGACAGGTTTTCAGTGATAGTTGAGAAAAAAATATATCGAATCTCAAGTTAAAATGGAAAAAAAATTCTTGATCTATATATACGTAAGGTTAAAATTAATACACTAACGAGATTTATTAAATTACATTTAAATTTATTATCAAGAATAAAACTATGAGATCGTAAAGATTAAACTAAAATAAATAATATCATTGATAAGTATTGAGTCAAATATTATCTAATAAATTATTATATAAATTCACCCGTGAGTTACATAAGACAGAATAGTTAAACAAAATTTGTGTCACAAGAGAGGAACATAATTTTATTGCATATAATCAATAATACTCAATTTTAAACTACTCTTGAGTCTTGACTTTTGTTTCATAATTAATATTAAAAATTTATGTTATTAAATATATTTTATAATTTTATTTTTTTTTAAATACATAATTAGATATATTAAACATGCCCATAATTTAAGAATATCTAGTTTTTGTCCTTGTGCTACGAACACATAGATAAAAGTACCAAATTATTTAATGACATAATGATGTTCTCTAAATACTATTTTGATCCCTTAACTTAGTTTCTATTCAATTATCGCTGTTAGTACAAGTAAAAAATAAATAAAAATTAAAAATTACACTTTTATCTTCTAAATTTTTTTATAGTATAAAATAATTTATTTTTCTTGACTCTTAATAAAATTTTAAAAGTTAAATATTGCTTTATTTATTTATTAAAAAATAACCAATCCTCATATAATTTTATAATGATTATTATATTATTATTTTTTATAAATTGATTTACTATATCCATTGCACACTTTATCTTTAAAAAAATTGTTTACTTAAGATAAAAGTAAAGTGCAAAATTTCTGTGATGAGATGTTTGTAGAAATTTTACACCTTATGGTCGGTGGTGTAATATTTTGGTCAAACTGATAATCTTCAAAAGTAATAGGGTGTTTTCGTTAATTATATTAAACAGTCCAATTAAAGTAACATTTTCTAGAACTTTGAGGACAAAAGTTAAATTACTATATTTATTAATTATTATTTTTTTTCCTTAACCAAATTAAAACTTATAATTTTCTTTAGTCTTTGTCATTATTATCAAATTGTTTAATCCGTATTATTATTGATTGTGAGCTACTTATTTTTTATTTTAAAGCATCGTGAGCCACGTTGACACTTGATCTGTGGCAAGATGAAAACTGACAACATGTTATTTCTATAACATATATCTTGTTATATCATTATTAATAAACGTTGCCATAATTTTGATTTTATAAATAAATGTAACTTCGAAAAAAGATTTTTATTTTTAAAAAATAATATTTAAATTATTAAATTTTAATTAAAAATATATTTTAATCTCATTAAATAAAAAAATATTTATTTTCATCCTATTTATTTTTATATTTTTTAATATAATTAATTTAATTTTTATAAATATCATTGAATTCTATATTTCACAATCTACAAAATAATTAATATTTATCATCTCAACCAGAAATTTATTTTCATTTCCAACTATATAATTAGACAATAAAAAATTAAGATTCCAAGTGGTAATTATATAATACACAATCAGAAATTAAATGGGATAATATCATTTGAGTACTCAAGGTTTTAGTGGGCTTCTAGAATTATTGTGATTCTCAATTTAAAGAGAATTAACATTAAAAGGTATTGATTAATTAAAATAGCCTATTATTCTACTTAGTACTTGTTTGGTTTGACTTTTTTTTAAACTTATCTTCTCTTTATAAGAAAAAGCTAAGTCAAACATTAATTTTCATAAACTCTCTTAAAAATAAGTAGTTTTTTTTAATGTGTATATATGAACAAATAAGCTCTAAAAAAAGTTATAAAAAAAATTTTTACTTCTTTTTTTTTGTAGACTCTAATTTTTTAGAATATTATAAAATTTTCAAATTATTTTACCCTTTAACTAAAAGTAAAGTTTATTTAAATTATTTTTTCAAATAACTTATTCAAAAAATATAATAAACTAAAAAAATTTTATAAAATATTTACCGAACAATTTTATCTTAAATTTTTAAACTCTTATTTTATACAAGAGCTTCTTTTCAACTTTTAAGCTAAAAAAAATTCTAACCAAACAGACTTAGTATTATGACATGGTCTCCAAAAATGCATCTAATTAAAAACATAAAAACTCAGGAGTCAAGACACGTGTAGAAAGAATTATGTACCCCTCAAAATGGATAAAGATAACGTCCACACAAAAGCAATAAAGTAAAAATCATTAAAAATAAAAAAAAAACAATAAATTATAAGTAAAATATTTATTATATAAATTATAATGTATATAAGACAAATTATAAAAATTTATCCATCATTAATATTGGATTCAAGTAATTATGTAATATACTTTTTACCTAATGAGTTATCCTATTACATCTGAAATCATCATTCCCTTATATCAGTCCCATCAATTTTACTATTCATCCAAATGACCTCTCTTAAGTCTGTTTTGAGTTACTTCTCTATAACTATAGTCAATATATAATCTTGACTTATTAATCATATTACCATATGAAATTAATAAAATTAACGGGCTCTCTTATTAAAATACCATAAAATAAGATAATTCTTTTGACTCTTCGACTATATCATTATAAATCAAATCATTCAACAAAATGAAAATATATTAATCTTGGTCCACTAGTCATCTCTCCAATATAATCTAAATCAATTTAAAAATCATCACATAAATCTAAACAATGATCATCAAATCTAAATAAATCAATTATTATCTAAGAAAATCATCAAAAACAAATCTATTCAATATCATATAATGAAAACTTTACTTGACCCTCACTAGTCAAAATATCATAATAATAATCATTACAGAGTAAAAATAAAAATCCTTTTATATAACCCATAATCATCATAAAATTAATAATCTTGAATAAAGCCATTATCATTCATAATCATAAAAGAAATGATATAAAAACATAATGTTATACCAATCTCATTTTATATAATATCGTTTATATTTATATATAAATAATATTACTTTCAAATCGTAAAGGAAATATATAGGTATATCCGTTAATCCTTCAAACATTTTGAAAATAACATTAATCTTTAAACTAAGATAATTTATAAAATATATTTATAATGTAGGGAAACCATTTAAAAGATCATTTACATTTAAAATATAACATTGATCGTAATATTATAAAACATTTCTATATCATAGGTAATTTCATAAACATTTAAAATAAAACAAAATATTTCATACATGTATTCATGTTTAAATGTTAACCTATACATAAACATCACTTTTAAACGTATCAAAACATATAAAATTCCGAATAAAATCATTTTCACTTATAAATCATGACATTACATAATCGATATTACTTTCTCAATATTTTTACAACAGATAGATTACACATATTTTAGAAAATAATTAAAACATTTAAAGTCTACTCACATTAGAAACATATCAAATATATAATGGTAGTTTATTCAAAACACATGAAAAATAGAATAAATTCCACTCGTATATAAATATTTTATATAAATAATCATAGATTTGTAAACATAAGAAATTATATAAAATTCCACTCACGTACAATCATAAATCATATAACATAAGACATATGAAAAACATAAAGAATTTTGTTTCAAAACATATAAAACATATCAATGTATCTTTCGAAAATATAAACGAAACATAATTATATCCGTTCACCATTAAAATATATTATAAAAACATATATATAAAAAAATATAACCTTTAAAACATGAGGAAAACATAATTATATCCACTCATAGCATAGGGAAGGTATTCACTCTTATAATTCCTAACTTAGCTCGAGCTCTTCACCCTTCAGATCTATGGGAAATTATTAAATTTAACCTTAAAAATCTTTAATTAGAACAAATTGGAGAAAGTCCCAATTTTATAAGCAGTACACAAATTTTTTAACATTTTTTCGGCTCAAATCTCTATCAAATTAGTCAAACAAAATTTGTGTATTGTAGAAAATGATGAGTACAAGTGATTTGTTAAAAAAAATGACAAACTAATCAAATAAAAAATAAGAAACAAAATAGAACCAAGGGTAAAGGAGAAGCCTCGGGGAGAAGAAGAAAAATATGAGGAAAAATTGTTTTGGGCCTCTTTTATAAGCTTATAAATTTACTATTTTACCCTTTAGCTCAAAGGACTTTTGTCCTCCTCTATTTCGATATTATTTTCTATTTTATTCAAAATTTAATTTCACTTTTATTTCTTTCTACTGAATCACCAAGTGTCTATTTTAATTTTAAAAAAACAGTTAGTAAATCGGATATCTCAAACAACAAATTTTGAAATTTAAAACTCAAATACTAAATTAGAACTGTGACACCCATGTTTGTACCTCAAATGTGAGCCTCGTGCTTAGATCCTAAGGGTATAATGGTTATTTTATATTTTTACTACTCGTGCATTTGCATCCATCTCATACCCCATGTGCGTGTGAGTGTGTTTTCGTAACTTAGATTGAGAATTTGATTGGTTAAGATAGAGTTTTGGGGTCGTAAACGCAGGGACCTCAATGTAATTAAAA
>JAVXUL010144803.1:0-14576 GCA_035590515.1 Trichilia minutiflora
AAACGATTTTCATCTTCCGATTGGGATAACTCTTTAGTTAATCTCAATTGAGTTAAATAAGAGATCTATTTTACTAACCATCATCCTAAAATATCAATTTCCAAAGCCTTATTATTTTAATTTATCTTTAATTCTTATTTGGTAATTTCTTCTTTAAAATCAATCCAACATTTATTCTACCTTTTTTATTAGATATTAGCTTGGACATAACCAATTGGACTCTTAGAAGAAACACTCCTTGTGAATACGACACTTGAACTCACCGGACTACTCTACAACAAGACTACCTATACTTGGGTACAAAATCTAATCGAGATCATCGGGTATTGATAAACGTTTGAAATAAAAATCTTTGGTCAAAGTATTTAAAGTTACACAAAAGAGTTTCATGATAATGAGTTTAGAATGTATTAACCATTAACCCGAACCAAAACTAGATTTAAGGATTTTGATATCCGTAAACTTTAAATTAGTAAGGGATTAGATGAACGGAGGGAATCTATCCACATAGAACGTATAATTAAGCATAAAGATTTGATGAAGACTTTCTTTATTATGGTTTAGGGACTATGACACATTATTAAATGTCAACCATAGTTGTTGAGTACTCGAAAGGTTTGAAATAAAATTGATAGGATTAGTTTCGACTCACGATTAACATCATAATGAAGCAAGAGGTCACAATCAATAAGATCTTTATTTTTATTATTAGAGAGAGTAAATATTATTCACAAAAGCGTTAGCACACTCGAAGATAATATTTAGACGAAAAGCGTAAATGGTTTATGTGTTAAATGATTTAATGAATTTGAGAGCTATATTTAATGACCTAAATATGACTTATGGTAAGTTATATCATTTTATTAATATTTTAAAATATAAATAAAATTAAAATAAACTTGATCAAAGAGGTTTAACCGAATTTAGGACCTAATTATCATATTTTTAAAATTTTATAATGTAAGCAAAATTTTATTGTTACTATTATGAATCTTATTTAACAAGTTTAGGATATATTAGTACTTGACTAATTAACCAAGGTTAAAATGATAAATAGCCAAGGGTTTATAAATATATGATTTTTATAATTTTTTTAATTTTTGTAAAAATTAAAAATTTCATAAAAGCCCTCTCTCTCTCTCTCGAATTCGACCAAGGTAAGAAAGGTGAAATCGGATTTATTCTCTTGAGATCTCATAGTTTTGAGGTTGATTTTCATTAATTTCACACTAAAGGTTAGTGATTTGCTTAGATTTGGACTTAAATGCAAAGTTTTGCAAATTTCATTTCATAAATCCTAGATTTATGTTTTGCATGCTATTTCACCATCAACTAATACCCTATAACTATAACTGATCTACTGGCCATATCATAATATAAAAATCATCAAATCCAAATAAAATCTATACATGCCATATTCATCATATAATAAATAATCATTTGTAAAACCATTTTCATTGCATAATCATAAAATCAGTGATATGAAAACAAAAAATAAATAATCACATTTCTAACTCATGCTTGCCCAGTAAGGCCTCATATACATATAAATCACATTATAAGCCATTTGTTTATTTATTTATAAAATGGGAGATATAAAACAAATGACTACCTTGTTAAAATATTGAAAATATTTAAGTTATATAAATTGAAAATATTTTAAAAAATTGAAAAACAAATAAAAGTATGCTCATTTTTAAGGAAGGTATGCATTCTCCATAATCCTTTACTTCGCGCTGGCTCCTTTCTGGCACAATCAATGCATGTACCATACATATATCAATAGTTATATCAATTCCCATACCCCAAATAATATTAATATAACCTATATGCAATGATTGTAATTACTAGCCCCACGTTTCTTAATCCATACTTGACCATTGAGGCATAATTCATTTTTTGGTTATTTTATCGATTTTTAAAAATAAAATCCCATGTCCAATCTCTTGACAACATTTGTCCACTAATTTTGAATTCAACTCAAATTCCAATTCATTGTCGAATTCAATTTTTGCAACTTCAAATCTAATCCCTCTAATTTAATCTTAAATTCACTTAGTCTAATTCATATACACTGAATTCTAACTCATTTAATCCAATTTAGACCTAATTTTTTAATTTCCCTAAAGGCATAGTAGACTTTAATTCTTGATTTTCATCAAATATGAAATTAATGTTAGAAATTGGGTTTAAAATCTTACCAATGAGTTAATTTAAGCGTTAGAAAGCTATGGTTTTTGTTGATTGCTGAAAAGCCTAAAATGTTTAAACCTAACTTCTTTTCCCATGTTGATTTCTTATTTAAATCAAAGAAATGAGGGTTATAGGGTGTAAAGGATGTTGATTTGTATGAATTTGAGTGAAAAATTAAGATTTAATTGTTAGGATCAAAAAAAATTTGAGGAAGAAGAAATTGTAGAGAGTTGAGAGGAGAGAAACAATTGTGGGAAATAAAGGGATGAGGGGTTGGACCCCTATTTATATTGTATCATAAAATTACAAAAATTTTCTTAGACACATAAAGGAAAAAAGAACCTAGAAGGGAGTAAAACAGACTTTGTCTAAGTTTCGATCAATCGTTTCTTATGTGTTGATCAACCAGAAAATACCTTTTGATCGATCGAGATATACTTTTTGATCAACTGAAGTTTGCAAACTTTCTATGCTACACTTTAGCACATCTTCAATCAATTGAGCCATGCCTTTTGACCAATCGAAGTTTACAACCTCTTTGTGCCATACTTGGCACATCTTCGATCAACCGAGACATGCCTTTCGATAAATCAAAGTTTGCAAATTTTATTTTTCTTCATCTTTCGGTCTTATTTCTAGCTTTATATGATGATTATTTTTACATTGATTTCCCCTTAACCATAAATTCTTACATTTTTAACCATAAAATTCTCTTCAAAACTCAAAAGTTCGAGGAATGCCATGAATAAGCCTTTTCTATACTTAACCATTTATCAAATAATTTTTTTAATTATACATTAAATCTCAAGGTTATGTCAACTATCCATTAATTATACCCGTATATGCATTTAATAAATAACAAAAATGTCCCTAGATTATAAAATAACTAAAATACTCCTAATGTCACGAAATAGGATTTATAATTCTACCTTTTAAAAGAATTTTGTTCTTAAAATTCTATAAACCTTGGTATTGGAATAGATAAGGGTGGTGTTGCTACATCTAGCTCTTAGGCTCTCATGTCATTTTCTTAACTGTAGTGCTTTGCTATAACACTTTTATCATAGGTATAGTTTTGCTCCTCAGAATTCATTTCTATCAATCTAGAATTAGAATTAGATGAACTTCATAACTTATATCTTCTCAAAGTTTAATAGGTGGTGGTCCAATGATGTAAGAGGGGTTTAGAACATACTTTTCATTATAGATACATAAAACACGTCACGAATCCTCTTTATTTTCGATGGTAACTTTAATCTATGTGGCACTTGGTAATCTTTTTGATAATCTTGAAAGGTTCGATATATTAAGAATGAAGCGTCTCTTAATTTTTGAAACTAATTACTCTTTTTCAAGGTGATACTTTCAAGAATACTATGTCGCCTATGTTAAATTCTAAATTTCTTTGATGATTATTTAGGAATATCTTGTGCTATCTTCAACCTCACTTGAATAATCTTTACCTTTTTAGTAGTGACTTCAATTAATTCAATATTATCTAGCTTTCTCTCTATCACCTTATCCTAACATAGGGAAGTTTTACACTTTCTCCTATACAAGACTTCATAAGGCACCATACCTATGATAGATTGATAATTGTTGTTATAGATAAACTTTACCAATTGAAGATATGTATCCTAAGTACCATAAAAATTCCTAACACATGCTCTTAATATATCTTCTAGGTTCTGAATTATTCTCTTAGAATGACTGTCGTTTGAGGATGAAAGATAGAACTAAATTTTAAATTCTTATCCATTTATCCTTCCAGTTCCAATCTCCTTCTACAAAAAACACAATACCAAAAGAGCTCAGAATATCGTCCCTAAAATACAGATTCCAATCTTCTCCCACAAAAAATCACTTGTCCTTCTAGCTCTTATTATTAGAAGGATTTTCTTTCATAGGATTGGGAGTTTTAAGTATGGTTTAGAGGTAATACCACCCTGAGCTCAAGGCAAAATTTCTCGTCAGAGTATAGATATATGCAATCTCCTTAAAGGTAGGTTGGTCCTCAAAGTATTTCTACCACAACATATATATCCTAACAAGGATACACCAACTATTCAAGATAAGTTAATGGAGGAGAATTGAAATTATACCAAGACCCTTGTGAAGAATGGTTAGGGTAGAAGCCTAACGCTAGCTAGTAACAACTCCTCGTTGAAAGTGATTTTGTTAGGAGGGGGATGGCTCGATATCTTTGTTAAATTAGGGACTTGAAGGGTGATGGTGTTATAAATGTGATAAATTTCTTGTTTGCCTCTAGGAGGCTTGACAACAGTGTGAAAAGCATTAACCTTATACTCAAGTTAAATAAGGAGAGGGGATCTACTTTGACTTGGTAGAGGAACCCTGATCGTTTATCTCAAAGGGCATGTCAGTTAGTGAATTGATGGTAATGTAAAGTTACGTAAGGTTAAGGCTATGTCTAATAGGGACTTACCCTCGAATCGAACATTTAGACTATCCTCATTTGAGCTTATTTTTTACAACTAGTAGAACCAAAGGTTAATCTAAAGGCCCCAAAATAAGATTGGTACATAAATTTTAAACCTTTGAAAGAAAACGGACACCTAAAGGAAATCTAGATGATTTTTTTATTAGGGACCATTAAAACTAATCGACCCTAATACTTAGCTATCCCAAATCCCATAGATATTAAGGTTACTTATTCACTTCAGGATTCTAATAGTACAATATAAAGGATTCTACTTACTAAACCTATTCTCTAGTTTAAGTTATATTTTTCTATGAATCTCTACTCATGTCACTTGGTAAAAACTCATGATTATATAATACGAATAAGTACAACCTAGTCTGTTTAAGCAAATCAAAGTTTTTTTCTAAATTATGCCTCCAAGAAACAAGAATACAAGTAAAGAAGCTAGAAATCACTTACTCATTGGGAAGGTGAAAAAATTTGAAGATTTGAAGAGCTTGAGCTATGTCATGATTTGGTTGAGTAGAATTTTAGAAAGTAATCTATGTATGTGTGAAAAAATGATAAGAAAACTAGTTTTTATAGAGATTCTAAGGGCAATAAGACTATGTAAACAACCTTAACTATTAAATTTTAAAGCCTAAATTATGCCACTTTAGCCTATAATAATGAGACACCCTAAAAAGATGTATCGCCAGTAATGTCCTCCATTCTTAAAGTGACATATGACATTATTGCAAAATCTTAAAAATTATATTTAAATACTGTACTTTTTTTAGGACTAATAGGGTTTGAAATGACACAAACAGAGTTAAATCGTCTTACAGCTATGAAGTTTGAAATTCAAATGACCATGGTAGCAAAAAAAGGTCAGCTATAATAACCAATGTTGGGTTTAAAAAGTTGCAAATTCTATTGAAATTCTGTTTCAACAAAAAGTTAGGAACTCATATAGAGGAAAAAGTTAAGGCCATTGTTATGGTTGTACCCTGATAGCCCCACACTTGCCTTCTAACACCCATTGATGGCCCCAAAATGTTTTAATGCTATATGTTGTAAATGAAAAAAAGATTATTTTTGATGATGCCAAAATATATAGAGTAATAATTTATGCATGTGATAACTATATAATTTATTGAGTGATGATTATATGTTTAAAAGAAGATATGTTTCACTTGATCATTTTTGGAAAGGCAAATATGTTTTTCAGGAGTTCAAATTTGGAATCGAAAGCATCAAGAAATCATGGCCAGACTCAAACATATCGATACCCTACTTAAAGGTATCGACATGTTTGGTTACAGTGCAAAAATCAAGCCCAATTTCGGAATCCTGCTTCAAGACATGTTGATACCTTCTCTAAGTCTCAAACATATTGATACCCTTGCTCAATGTATCGATACATTGGTGACGAAAAAATTTAAATTTACGCAAGAACGTTTTGATACCCTTAGAGTCCATGATAAACGTATCGATACCCATGAAAAGCACATCAACACATTCGTGATAGACTTATTAAATTTACATGGAAATGTATCGATACCTTGAAAAAAGTATCAATACACTCAAGGCAATAAAACCCAACGTATTGATACCCTTAAGATTCAAATTAAAACATATCAATACTCTGAAGAAAAGTATGGGCTTTTACAATAAATCATAACAGTAATGGCTACTTCAGAAGCATTTAATGTCGCCATTAATGAAAGAAAATAAAGCCGTTGGAGGAATTAAATTCAGATATAAATTCATCCATATTTGAAAAATCAAGAGGTTGATTAAACTGCAGATACACAGAGCATAAAAAATCTGAAAAAATATTCCTCTACAAAATTAATTCTCATTCTCTTTGTTTTATTCCATCTGTATTTGTTTTAGTGAGAGAAAGCTTGAGTTTATTGAATATTTACTCTTTTAAGAGATTAAATTTCTATTTCTATTTACTAAGATACATTTAGGATTACTCTTTACCCGTTGTAAGAAAGATTGTATTGGGTTTCACTTCACCTGTTCTAAAGGAAGATGTATTGTGGTTTCCCTTTATTGTATAAAAAGAGTTGTATTTGGGTTTCTCTTGACCTGTAAAAACAAAGAGTTATTAATCCTCAGTGTAAGTGGATTCATCCGAGAAGAGTGGATGTAGACTCATAATCGAATCACTATAAAAATTGTGTTATGCATCTTTAATTTTTTTGTGTTTATTCTCTCCTCTCTATTTAGTTTACAGAACACATAAGTCAGTTTCATAATCTTTCACGAAAAAGTTAAAATATTTTATTTTAATGTTTTAAATTTCTAATTCACCCACTCTTGGAACTTGCCATATGGGCCTACAATTGGTATCAGAGAAAATGTCACATCATATAGGATTAGACACCTGTGAGGAGTAGATCTTAATGGCATCATCATCCATTCTTTCACTTATGGTAGAGGGTTAGTCCACCAACATACCTTCATTCTTTAATGGGTCTGATTATGCATATTGGAAGAAGCGTATGTAGATTTTCCTTAGTACACTAGATTTTGACATTCTCACCATCATAGAGGATGGTTATAATCCCCCTATAACCATAGACGAAATCACTAAAGAGAGAAAGCGGAAACCAAAAGCAGAGTGAACTCTTGAGGAGAAAACTCAATTTCAGTTGAATGGCAAAGCCATAAATGTATTATACTGTGCATTAGATAGGTTCGAGTATAATCGAGTGTCTGGTTGTGATACAACCAAGGCAATCTAGGACATGCTTGAGGTTACTTATGAGGGAAGCAGTAGAGTTAGGGACTCGAAGATAAGCATACTAGTTTATAACTATGCACTCTTTAGGGTGAAGCCCCATGAGTCTATTAAGGACATGTTTACACGGTTTACTGACATAACAAATAGATTGAAAACTCTTAGCAAGTTTTACTCGAACATGGACATCGTAAACAAAATCTTATGAAGTCTGTTAAAGATATGAGAAGTTAAGGTCACTGTCATCAGAGAAGCCCATAACCTCAACAAGCTCTCACTCGAAGAACTGCTTGGCTCATTGATGACGTACGAGTTAAAAGCAAGCAGAAGCGAATATGATGACAGAGAAGGTGAAAAGAAGAATGTGGCTCTCAAGAGTACCAAAATTAAAAAAGAAGAAGAGAGCACAAAGGCATCCTCAAAAGATGATGAATTCATGCTGATGGCCAGAAAAATAAAGAAAATGTTCAGTAGAGATAGAATAAAAAAGAAACATTAAAGAAGAAGAGATTTTTAGAAAGAGAACAGATTAGAAAGATTCAAGAAAAATAAGGAAAATAAGAAGGAGAAAGATAAGGAGATTATATGCTACAAATGCAAGAAACAGGACACACTAGATCGGAATATCCTACTAGGAAGAACAAAAAGGACTGAAAGAAGAAGAAAGCAATGAAGTCCATGTGGGATGATTCTTTAGATGCAGATAGCTCCTCTACCTCAGAAGCTTAGCATGCGAATTTTTGCCTTATAGCAAAAGGAGACGATGAGGTAACTCCTAAATCTTCCTTTGAATACTATGGTACATATTCTAATGAAGAAAATGAGCTTATGCATGATGAATTGATGGATTTATATGATGAACTGAGATCTGACTTTGAGAAACTTTATGCTAAATATAAAGAAAATAAAAAGAAGTGTTTTGACTTAACAAAGGAAAATGATGAATTGAAGTTGAAAAACATTGAATGCAAATATGATAGTGAGATAAATGCTCTAAAAATGAAAAGCACAAAACTAAATGATGAAATCACCAAGCTAAAAAGAATTTTAGCAAAGTTCACCTTAGTAAGAGATGGTTTAGATAAGTTGCTTGACAGTCAAAGAATGATTTTTAATAAAGCAGAAATTGGGTATAGACCTAGTGCAAAACAGAAATCATATTCGAATTATTTTGTTAAAGCATCAGGTTATATGAATTCATCTATTAATTGCCATTATTATGGTCGTAGAGGATATAGTATCAACAAATGTTCCATTAGGAACAACACCTATAGGTTGGTATTGATGCTCCTAAAGTTAAAACTAATATGTATGAACCCGAGGTTAACTGTGTATCAAAGTAAATAATTGATCATCTTATAGGAGCAAAAAGTGAGAAGCTCATCCAAAGAAGTCAAGTGGTTCATTGATAGTGGCTACTCAAGGCACATGATTAGAAACAAAGAGTTATTCGTGCATCTCACAAAGAAGAAAGGAAAGGACGTAATCTTTGGAGATAGCAGCAGAGGCAAAGTTATTGGCATTGGCATCATTAAGGTAAATAAAGTTAAAATTTTAGATATTTTGCTAGTAGATGGCTTGAGATATAATTTGCTAAATATTTCTCAATTATGTGATGTTGGGTATAATGCCATATTTCTCAAAGGTGCATGTGATGTTTTTGATGATAACAAGAATAGAATCTTGCATGCTTCTAGGACAGGAGATGTATATGTGATTGAGTTAGATAAAATGGTTGTCAAATCTTCTGTATGCTTGCAAGTATTGAGTGATGATTCTTGGTTGTGGCATAAAAGGTTAGGGCATTGTAGCATGTACCTCATTAGAAAATTATGAAAGCATGACATGTTAGAGGATCTTCCTAGCCTCAAGTTTGTCAAGGACAAGACATGTGGACCATATCAAAAAAGCAAACAAGTGAGGAGTTCATTTAAGCCCAAGAATACTATTTTCACATCCAAACCTCTCGATCTCATTCATATAGACCTCTTCGATCCTAATAGAGTTGCATTACTTGGTGGAAAGCATTATGCATATGTCATTGTGGATGACTATTCTAGGTTCACATGGATATTTTTCTTAGAGATCAAGAGTGACACATTTGATGCATTCAAAAAATTTTCTAAGAAGATTCAGAATGAGCTTGGTTATCATTTGGTTAAGATTAAGAGTAACTAAGATAGAGAATTTGTAAACCAAAACTTTGAGTCATTTTGTGATGAGAATGGGGTCACATATAATTTCTTTGCACCTAGAACACCATAATAAAATAGGATAGCTTTGAGAAAGAATAGAGCATTGTAAGAGATGGGTAGAATCATACTCAATAAGTACGAGCTCCGTCAATACTTTTGGGTTGAGGCGATAAATATAGCATGTTACATTTTCAATAGAGTTTTTGATTAGAAAATTCATAGAAAAAACTCTATATTAGTTGATATATTAGAGAAAACCTAAAATCAAACACTTTAAAGTCTTTTGGATGCACTTGCTACATCCTTAACACCAAAGACAACATTAAAAAATTTGAGCCTAAGTCAAATGTGGGTATTTTTCTGGGTTATTCATCTAAAAGAAAAGCATATAGAGTGTATAATAAGAGAACTTAGGTTGTGAAAGAATCCATGCATATTACTGTTGATGAGTTAGAACCTGATATGATGAAAATGTTTGCTAAAAAGAAGATTGATGAGATAGATTTGATAAATAAGATGAAAAATCTGGAATTGAATGAAGGTCAAAATGAGAAGTATGAAGAGCATGTGGAGACTCATTCTAAAGAACTTCCAAAGGCTTAGAAGTATGCATCTCACCATCCTAAGAGTTGATCATTGGTGATCCCTATCAAGGAATCAAAACTAGGAAGCATCTAAAGAGGTTCCTCAAAATCTTGAAGAAATATAAAATCTTGCATTTGTGTCTCATTTAGAGCCGAACAAAATAAATGATGCTTTACTGGATGAGGATTGGATAATGGCAATGTAAGAGGAATTAAATCAATTCCAAAAAAATCAAGTTTGGGACTTAGTTCCAAGACCTCATAATCATTTTATCATTAGTATCAAATGGGTGTTTAGAAATAAGCTAGATGAGCATGGAAACATTATTAGAAATAAAGTTAGACTTGTTGCTTAAGGCTATAGCCAAGAGGAAGCGATAGACTATAATAAGACATATGCTCTCGTGGTTAGACTAGAAGCCATTCGAATTCTTTTAGCCTTTGCTTATTTTAAAAATTTTAAACTTTTTCAAATGGATGTGAAAAGTACTTTCTTAAATGGATATCTAAATGAAGAAGTTTATGTCGAGCAACCTCCCAGTTTTAAAAACCAAAAATTTCTAAGCCATGTTTACAAATTAATTAAAGCTCTCTACGGTTTAAAACTAACTCTTAGAGCTTGGTATGAGAGACTTAGTAAATTTTTACTGAAAAATGATTTTGACAGGAGGAGTGTTGATAAAACACTTTTTATTAAAACAAAAGATCATGATATACTCATGTACAAGTGTATGTTAATGATATAATTTTTGGAAGCACAAATGATTCACTTTGTGAAGAATTTTCAAAGTTAATGAGAAATGAATTTGAAATAAGTATGATGGAAAAATTAAACTTCTTTTTGGGATTACAAATTAAACAACCATTGGATGAAATTTACATCTCCCAATCAAAATATGTAAAGATCTTTTGAAGAAATTCGAACTTCTAGATGGCAAACATATGGATATACCTATGAGTTCATCCATCTCTTTGGATAAAGATGAGCAAGGCAAGGGTGTTGACCTTAAGTTTTATAGAGGTATGATAGGATCATTATTGTATCTTACTACATCTAGATTAGATATCTTATATAGTGTGTGTGTGTGTGCATGATTTCAATCAAACCCCAAAGAATCATATTTAAGTACTGTGAAAATAATATTTCAATTCCTTAGAGGCACACCCAACTTGGGATTGTTTTATCCCAAGGATGGTTTATTTAATTCGAAAGGTTTTTCGGATGCAGACTTTGGAGGTTGTAAAATGGATTGGAGAAGCATGAGTAGTGTATGTCATTTCTTAGGAAATGTATTAGTTACATGGGTAAGTAAAAAGCAAAACTCTATTGCTTTATCAACCACCGAAGTTGAGTACATTTCTATAAGTAGTTGTTGTGCACAACTCTTATGGATCAAGCATCAATTGATTGACTATGGCATTCATATAGACAGGATTTCTATTATGTGTGATAACTCTAGTGCCATTAACCTCATAAAGAATCCAATACATTATTCACATACCAAGCATATTAAAATTTGACATCATTTTATCCGTGATTATGTTCAAAAAATGATGTGTGTATTGAGTACATAAACACTGAGAATCAACTAACAGATATTTTCACAAAACTTTTGTATAAAACTCGATTATGCTATTTAAGAAATAATCTTGGAATGATATGTGTTGATTAAACACGTTTTATTGTCTTCCTTGATTTGTTTAGTCTCTATATCAATATGTTATATGTTTGCTAAATGTGTATATCGATATTTGCTAGTTTTTGCATAATTTTCTGCTTAAAAATCTTTTCTCATATCAATACCCCTTTCGTCGTATCGACAAGTTTTATTAACATATCGATACTCTTAAAATGTGCTGATATGATGACTCAACGTATTGATACCTTTTCAAAAGGTATCGACACCTTTGAGATGAAGATACAGAGTCTTGCGACTTAATGTATTAATACGTTTCTAAAATGTATCGATACCTTTGCGATGTATATGGGACAAAAACGTCAAAATATATCAATACCCTTTAAAAGATATCGACACGTTCACCTGATTGAACCTTAAAAATACGTTGTTTTGAGTTTGAACACTACTTTTAGGATTTAAAAACCACCATAACCCTTCGTATTCCCATGGTTTCTTTAAATTCAAACCTTTTCACCATTGTTGTCTCACTACAAGACATTTGAAACAGTCATCTTCGTCTCTCTCTCTTTCAAATGTTTCTTTTGCATATCTAAAGCTAACACTTTCATCTTCTCTCTCCATGGCGCCTCGCATTAAGATTCTTCCAACCTTTGACAAAAAGAAATGAAAAGTCACGAAATCCTCCTCCTCTGACATTCTAATCGAGCTAAACCCATGTGTATTCACTTCTCAGGAGCAACAGGACAAGTTTATGAGTCAATTTGCTCACAGAATCATCACTTCAGGCTGGGTAATAGATTTTGAATTTTTGAATAAAATACATTTTTCATACATAACCCAAATTACCTATTTTGGTTGGTTACCATTTCTAAGTATTAAGGGGAAGTTTTACTCAGAACTTGTTAGACTCTTTTATTCGAATTTTGACATCAAGGATCTGAATACTGGTAGAATTATGGTTAATAAATTTAAGACTTGGGTATGAAGAGTTGAGTTTATTGTGGACGAACAATTGTTGATAGAATAGTTCAGATTGATTCTAAGAGGAGAGCATTATTTTTTGTCAAATTTTTACCCACTTAAGGCCTGCAGAATAATTTTTAAAAACTCAGATCTACAGATTGTAGAGAATAAACCTTCTAAACTTCAATTGAATGAATGGATTCTACACTTAATAGTTGCCTATAATCTGAATGTTTATTCTGAAAAGTTTACGGAGATGTCCATTGAGGACATGTGGTGGATGGAACATATTATAACCCATAATCAACTGAACTTGGCTTACTGGATGATTTTTAGTATTGTACGGGGTGCTTCCTAGAGATATAATTTGCATTATGGGTATCCGATCACTGAATTAATCAAGAAGATGGCCCTAGAGACATTGTTGGCATTGATAATAAGACTCTACCTACATTGAGCATGCTGAGTGAGACAACTCTACGAAAAATGTACTATAAATAGCAGGCTCTTGGTGTATAATTTTCGAAACAGGCTGGTGGTCCCTCCCTTAGAGAAGGTGATGATGTTCAGACTGATGATGCTCCGAGTAACCTTTCATCAGGATCGGGATTGGAATAGCAACAAGAACAACAATAGGATATGCATAGTCCTCCTTCACAAGAGCCAATTCCTCTTTCTTTTATTCCTCCACTAGTATTGTAGACTGAGCCTCAAAATATAGTAGGTGTTCCACCACCTATCACGGAGATAGCTTCACCAACACCTCCTCCTCCATAGTTATGAGTTTCAGTTCTTTTAGCCCTTTCAGCATTGACTTTGGACAATATATTAGAACAACTTGCAGACAACTTCACTTTCCTCCAGTTGATCGTCATGACAGCAGTGAACAAACTCAACACCAAGATGAATGAAGCATTTCAGTTGATGCACGTTCTAGGAAAGATGATAGAGAAATAGTGACAAGAGACGACAATAAACCATGCGTACATGCTCATAAAGTTGGACAACATTGAGGCACAGATTGGTCAACTAGGACCCTCATTTAGACCTCCATCAGGGCGTCAGCCACCGCCTCACTTTTATCATTTTCATCTGCAGCCACCATGATACAACCAGCCTTGACAAGGAGGTTCAACACCATAATACACAACAAGATAAGCTACATATGCCTAGTGGTCCAATTACAAGACAGCAAGTTTTAAGGCTTAAATAAGCAATTCAAGCTTTTGTTCAAGGCCAAATTATAAGTCAAATACTTGAGGAGGCTGAAACATCCATGGAGGAACACCAAGGCATGTCCAAGCTTGTAACTATACTAGAGAAGGCATATGAAGGGGCTAGTACTTAGACAATCTAGAAGACAAGCCCAATACATCTCTTTAGGGAGTGTTTTATAATAAATTGGAATTGTGATTTTCTATCTTTGATTAAGCCCAAGAACATGTTAAGAGACAAGATATTTATTAAAAAAAATATGTGCCTTTATTAAAAATCAAATGATTTAGTTTATTTATTCAGGTATCATTTAAGTTGTTTTAGGTATCATTTAAGTGTGTTAAGCTCATTCTTTATTGCAAACCCTTTCACATTAGGGTTTGGATGTGGGGGTATTTAAACCTTTTTTATCCTTGTAAAGAGGAATCATTATTGATGAATAAAATTTTAGACTTGTTCTTCAAGAGAGGTGTGATTCTCTTCTTTGTTACTTCAAGAAATTGTTTTGCTTAATCAAGTAAGTAGCTTGAACGTGAATTAATTTCTATTTTATCTTTGGGATTGGGTCTCAAACACATGATTTGGGATTTGATCTAGCATGTTTAATTG